>JALXJV020000016.1:1806766-1887478 GCA_024633595.2 Lepomis macrochirus
CACACACACATACTTGTTTTTCTATTTCGGTGGGGACCTGCCAAATACAGGTGCCCGATGGGGACAGCACTTTTGATTGAAAGAAATGGCATGGTTTTAACTCCCAATTTTTTTGTGGGATTTTTTTAGATCACAAAAATCAGCGTGCTCATCAAAATTTCTAAAATTTCTGAGGCTTATTTTTGTCTGGTTTTTCTATTCGGTGGGGGCGCTCCCATTGTGTCATATCACTACCCACCATCAGGGGGTGCTATTTTAAATTCTTCTGTAGAAATGAATTTGTATACATTTACAAGCCTTTAAGCTAAGCAACAGAGGGAAGGTTTAAGGAATGAATTAAAAGCTGGATTAAGTTTGTAATTTACTGTTATGTGCTTAACCTCTACTATCACTGCACTACATAATATAAATTTATATAATTTTAATTTCCAGTGTAATTTAAGTTTTTAAATCAAAAAATGCAACACAAATTTATATGTATGTGAATCACAGTGCATATATAATGTGACACATGGATGTTGTGCAGATAAAAACATTTCATTAATAAAACAAATGCTTAACATCATGTGGAGAGAACAGGCACAGAAAAAATAGATACCTGTTCAATCAGACAGCAACAGTGCACAAATCTCTAAGCTTTTTTTTGTTTCACAGTTTTGCCTTATAAAGGGCCAGTGCAGTTTTATATATAAACCCCCCCTTCCTCCTTTTGACTGCGGTTGGAGTCTCATTGCACTTAAGAGACTGGGCTTTCCCAGGAACCTTTCCAGAGCTGATGTAGTCCATGATTCTGGCTGGATTTCTTCTTCAGTCCACTTCTTCCTTTCTGTTCAGTGATGACTCTGAATAAAAGAGACAGTAATTTAATATTCTTAAAAAAGAGGAACCTAAGGTTTGCATTCAGTGTGGCGTGACCAGCCTAATGAGGCTATGACCGCCATTCCTGCCTGTAGTAGCATTACACAGAACTTACAAGTATTAGTAGAACAACCTGTAGTAACACAAGTTTTGGAGCAACAGTGTCAGCAATACCAGAAATGGTAGTAAAAATACAGAAGTGCTGGGGTGATTCATCCATGTAACTGATGCCATCGATTACAAAAATACAGCAATTTTCAGTGCTGCACCAAATTTCAGCAGGGATTCCTAGAACAAGATGCAGCTAAAATACTTTGCCTTCAACCATCAAAGTTTGGGAGTCTTTGTTAGGGTTTTGCTAGACAGTTTTAGTGTGTTCTGTGTGGTTGGTATGGTGCTGTAGATGGTTGAGTGCCTACACCAGATAAAAGCCATGCACATATCTGTAATCGGGATCTGGCAGGCTGTAAAATGTGTATGAGAAGCAAGAATTAGCGTTGTAACTATGATGTTGTGTGATAGTATATTCTTATAACAGATCAGTTACCGCGGTTGTGAGGTAACTGAGTGCGTCTATGCACTAAAACACGTTTCTCTTTTGCAGCATGTAATTAAACCTATACATTAAGTACTCAGATATTTTAATACGTAAAACCACCACAGGGTTCAAATACTCTGTTTAGTAGTAAGGACCTGCATTTTTAATACTTAAGTAAAAGTACAAAAGTATTCGCATCAAAATATAAGTACCAAAGGTGAATGTTGAAATAATATATATTACATTACTGGATTACAATAATTAATGCATTCAAATGTTTTGTCTAACACTGCAGCTGTAAAGGTGGAGCTCATCTTAATCACTTCATATTCTGCTGTGTAGTTTAATCTCTAACACATAATTTATTAGTTTATATTTTGTATCAATATTATGAATCTGCAAATTTATGGAATAAATCTAGTAGAGTAGAGTAAAAAGTACTTCAAGTAGCATAAAATTAAATTGTTTGGGTTGTTTTAAACATCTCGGGAAACTGTCAGGCTACTGTTTACAGACACTGTTACTAATTACTGATTTGTTGGGCCAGAATGCCATTTTTTGAGCTTCAAACCTCGATAGTAATCAGCCTTCTGACTGGCAAAGGCAAAAAAGCAGGAACATTTACTGAGACCCCCACACCCACCACGATCAAACTGGCAGCAGCTCTGTTATGATATCACGGATGGTAAAGCAAGACCCATGACAATAAGTTATTTGGTGGATGTGTTGCAGTGGAAATCAAAGACAAGGGTCTAATCCACTGCTCCATCGCCACCTCTCTATAATAATAACTTTGTACTTATGTGCTAATGTTCTAAAATGAAATAATTGAGTCTATAACTAAATAAGATAACTACTAACTTTCAGATTAGTTCAGTAGAAGTTAATAGATTATTTGTAATAAGTCAGAGACAGCAGCAAACAGCTGATCAGTCTCTGTCTGCTGATAAACTGTAGGAATAAGTTTTACATTTCAACTCTGGCAGCGGCGAGTGTGCGTGAGACAAGAACAAAGCGACAGTTTCAGGTGAAGGCCAGTTACACGAAGCCGTTACCATGGTTACCACGCGGAATCTGTCTGTTGATGATAAGCACAGAAGCGACCCGCGGATCAAGCCCATTCACAAGAAATCAATTTATATCTTCCCAAAACCTTTAACATAAGGACGACAGCAAGTGTATCCAGGCTATGATCAATGCGACAGCGTCCAAGTAAACAAATAGAAATAGCCTATAACAAGCAATAATCAAAACATGCCGAAATTATCCGATCCTTATGGTCAACTCAGTGTTGGGCAAGTTACTCAGAAATAATAGACCAAAAGCTATAAGGCTACCTAATACTTAGCCTACAGGCTACTCCTTAAGTATTAGCTACTGTACTTATTACTGGGTGATATAGCGCCACTCTCTCCCAATGAGTCCAGCATCACTGGCAGTAGCCGCGGAGTTTCTTTCTGAGTTTCACGTTGCTGTGCTGCTTTAGCTGATGCTTCAAATAGCCTAGGATGGAAATGTAGAATTGTTTTGCGGTTAAAAGCTTTTGCTGGTCGCACAAATTTTACAACGGACCACAATGTTCTTTGCATCTTAGACTGTGTACACAATAATGCCAATAGCTACTTATAGCTGTCGAAAATAACTCTCTCTCCCTGTTCTCCTGTCTTCCTTTATTTTTTTGGCTAACAGCTTGAAAAACATAAGGCCGGTGCCGCTGAGCTGCATCACACCAGGGATGAATGCGTTCAGTAGGAGCAGCGTTACGATGGTTTAGTAACTGTAATAATATAATTGTTTTGGAAATAGCAATCCGTTATGTTAGTCTTTACTGGGAAAAGTAATATTACAATATCCTGCTCCTGTACCCCCTTTTATTACAGATCTGCATGATCATCCCTGAGTGATTAACAATTAATATTTAAATTTACTGCGGTGGCTAGCTTTCGAAGGTTGTATTATGCAGATTGTTTAGGCGTCTGTTTATAAGCAGGCTGTCATTTAACAAGCTAGAAGCGATCTATCACGTGATAGATAGAACAGCAGAAGGACGATGAATTCCGAGAAGTTTTGGCAATCACGAGTGAGGAAGAATCTGATGGAGATAACAGCAGTCATGAGAGTTTAGGAGAGAGCTCGGTTTCTTTATTCTCATAGCGTAACCTCACTAAAAACAGCAAAACTTTGTTTTTAACTTTGTTACAGCTAGCCTAGAAGACTCAAGTGCAGAACTAAGAGAGGGAGGAGTGGGATAAAAGAGGAATATGGGATGATGGGATCGGCTGGAAGAATAGAATTTTGCAAAACCTGGTTGGTGGCTTCTGTGCAGAACAGGAGGGACCGTAGCTAAGAGTCCAGAGTGAGAAAGGCTGAACGAGCAGGTTCAGTAGCAAAAAACCCTAAATAATTTAAAAGATAGTCGAATACCTACCCAGCGGACACATTTTCAAACATTGGGGTCCTGCCCTGGTGATCTGTAGTATTAAGGCTTTCGTTTTGTATTCATACTAATAATAATAATAATAATAATAATTTTGCGTAGAAACGGGCGTGAGATTATGCTTACACTGTTCTCAGCGCCTGATTTATGAAGCTGTGCGTACCTTTGAAATCAAGTTAATGCGCATTACCTGGTGTTGATAAATGCTGCGGCTGAAAGCGTGCGTAATTTTAATGAAATGCCCCAATTATTCAAGATTCAGGAGGCCAAACCCAGGAGTTTACGGCAGGGACTGGCCGAATCTGACAAGAAATACGTGGTTTGGAGCAGGAAATCCACAAGTTAAAACTTCAGAAACAGAATATTATGTTGTTTTGACAGATTTAAATAAAGATTAAATGTTTAGTTTCACTACTAGAGCCCCTCAGCGGCATAAATGTTCAAAAATATTGTGCATTTTAAAATTACTAGGTTTTCATTTGGAAACAATTTAATGCTTTTTATTCGATGATTTAAACTGGACACATTTTTGACAAAATGTTCAGCGCACTAAAACTGGACCACGAGCAGTCAGATGAGCCATAAACAGTTCAGGTCCAGCCGGAGACCCAGTGCTGGAGTCAGGGGGGGACCACCAGCGCTGTCAGCCTACGCTGTCAGCCCCAGAGGAGGAGGCTCATCCGGAGGAGCAGGGCACGAGCCAAGAGCCTCTCGCTGATCGTTTACTTTGATGAGCGGAGGACATCACGGACGAATGCAGGCGGTGTACCCCAGCGTGCAAAGCAAGACTTCATAATGTTTTGTGGCTGGCGCATGGACACGGGTCTGGACAGGCACGGACTTGGATCTGACCATCCGTGGTGTGACTTTTCTTTTATGTTCAGAGTGAAACATTGTCCAAACACAATGATGAGCTGCACCATGTCTGTACCACCTGTTTGTGGAGCACGTTCTGTGCAAACTACAAGTTTTTGTCTGTTCCTAGAATTATAAATTGGCTACTTGTGCTGCTCCACAGATAGATTTAGCACTGCTAAAACGCCCATCAAAGTTAAGTCCCAAATAAGCTCCAAAGTAGTCGGTTGCTTCGCTGTGCTGTCATAATATAAAGTTTGTCTTATAATAAATGCAGGGCTTTGTGCGCGACATGTCTGTGCCCGCCTCACCTAAAAGGCCGTGGGGCTGTGTCCATGTCGGCAGCAGGTCTCAGTGCTTCAAGCCATCCACTTATGCTCTTTGTTGTTTTAACATTTGTTGCTTGTAGCCTTTTCATTTGAAGATCCACATTTTATTAAAAGCAAACCCAAATAAAAGGCACCAAAAGCTACGATAAAATAGTCCAAATACAAATCAAAGCATGTTTTGACTGCTCAATTTAGGTTTTAGGTTCTAACTCAAAACTTGCGTACATGTACACCACCTCCTGAGCTGGCGTAGGATTTGAGCGTGCCGTGCGTAGCGTCCATATTAATAAATCTCAAAGTCACCGTGGTTTTGTGCGTACGCTGGAAATTTGGTGTATGCACTTTTGATAAATGAGGGCCAATGTGAAACTGTGGTGGTAAAAATAGAACCGTCACTTTAATGTAAAGTGAATGTGTGAATTAGCTTTGCCCAGCAGCTTTTGTGTCTCACTGAGTGTTTTCCTGCACGTTTTAAAGATGACTGGCTCTTAGTAAGGCTGCTACTAAAAGTACTGTCTGAAGGATCCAGCACCACGTGAGAGGTAGTGCTGCTTAGCAGATGCTAATGACAGAAATCCAATTACTGCAATTATTGTAATGATATTTTTCAACACTAGTTAGACTTCTGTAGAGGTGGCAACATTTGGCTGTTACTCTGTATTCACTTTGTCCTTTTTTCAGTAAAACCTGTGGCAGCGGTCTGCTGGCGGAGAGCACGGTACTTCTAATGTTAACATGTGAAGTTTAACAAATAAACTTACATCTGCCCGTCGGTTCTTCTGAGCTCAGGTACACTGTGTCCTCGTCAACATCAGCTGGAGTGGGGGTCAAGGACAATGGTACTGTCACTGGAGCACTTTCTGAAAAAGACATCAGAAATCAGTTATAAATGAAAACATAACAGAAACTACAACAACAGCTACATACGACAGTAAGCGTGATCAGTAGAGTCGAGGCAAAGGGTCTGACCTGTGTGACCTTATTTGACAGAAATCTATGCAGAACATTTCCTGTAATTTCTCTAACATTAGGGTCGCGAATCTCTGGGCACCTCACGATTCGAGTTCAGAGGGTGGGGACTGTGGCGCTGAAGGCTCCGAGGTCTGGTGTGGGGGACAGAGAGCAAGCACTACAGACTTTATGAGCGGTCACACAGCGACCTGCGCTGCCGTTTACTACCAGACTGAAACTTACTGCTAATATATTTCACCGCTAACTTTCACCGTCACGTTCCGCGCTTCGCTCTCTCTCACACACAGCTGCAGAAGCGTCACCATGCTTCGCAGTGTCGCGAGTTAAAATAATTACTTGTGCATTCATATTAATGATTCTGTGACATTTTGGGGTGGTTATTCATTCCACAGCGGTGATGAATACATGGGGACACTGGTCTCTCTGTTGTGTGCGCTCCTCAGGCGGTCCGAGGCTGCGCTTTTGCGTTCCGATCAACATTACGTTATCAATTAACATTTAAATAATCGATTTTTTTGACATTTGTGCATCGATTAATAATCTTCCGCGTCCGAATCGCAATGCATCTAAGAATCGATGATTTCTCCCACCCTATCTAACATGTGTGGGCCTTCTTTATATTCAAAGCTTCTATTAAGTTTTTCCAATGAAGCTGAAAATGTTTGTGTGATTTTATGTCATCACCCTAAAAGAACTTAATCCTTGATCAGAATCCCAAATTTAGCTAAAGTGAAACCATACTTACTACTAATCAACAACAGGTTTACTAATCAGACAGAGAAGGTAATGCCAGGAAACAGTCCTCTGTCCTCCAACAGTCTCCTGTTCTGATGATGTGCGTTATAAAGGTGTGGTACCACTAACTGTTGTTTTCAGGCTGCGATGTAAAATGAGGTCCCCCACCTCGCATGAAGTGACAACTTTGGCGTGCAAACACAGAAAGCTGATTGTAAAATGTTCACCATTGTGCTGTTAAATCCATGAATGTATTTAAGATTTTGTTTTGCATTTCTGATTTATTGGGAGGACAGTGTAGAGAGACAGAAAGGACAGAGCAGAGAGTGAGCGACCACGCAGCAAAGGGCGCTGTGACAAGGACCTATTGGACATGAGTGCGTGAGGATGAACCACCTCAGTAAAGTAAGGGCGGGGGTGCCATGGTGTGCAGTGCTGTATACTGTCACAGGTTATTGTTTTAATTATTGCTGTGCGTAGTGAGTGCATGGTCGAGTGATTCAGAGAGGCGAGCAACAGAAAGTGGCGATGGAAGCGAACAGAGTGGAAGAAAAGGTTAGCAGGAAGTGTTCAGTCTGGCACTAACTCCACAGTGTTGGTCACAGTGTGTCTGTTGTTCCCCTGCTGGAAAAGTAAAGGCAGCTAACATCTCCTCTGTGCTTCAGACTCCAGTCTGGAAGCTGAGCAAGAAAGCTAACAGTATGGTTTTACAGTTAGCTACATATAAAGAAAGTAACATTAATAACTTGATCTACGCTGTCATTATTACCTACTTGTCCGGTGTTGAGAACATCAGGTACAAGCTTAGACTGAATTCTGTCCTGTACACATACTGCACCTCCTGATAAATAAAATATATTCTCTTTAACTGAAAGGATGGTGGTGAGCATGGCAGTTGAAAATACAAATATAAATATATAATAATGAATAATAATAATAATGAATAAATCACAGAACTATTTTCTCTACCTTTAAATTTAAGAGGGCGAGTTAAAGTTAATGCTTTTGTTTGCATATTATTGAGGGAAGGAAACTGCTTCAGTCAGGTTTAAGGGGACATCTTATGGTGCTTTCAGACCAAACACGAACCAAGCATTTGGGCGGTGAGTTTATACAAAGTCAATGGAAAGGCGTGTGGAGCTGCGATTTCCTCTCGGTAGTGACATGGCGTGAAAGGGCCGGTGCCAGCGGCGAAGGAATTCGAGATTGAAAATTTCTAACTCAAGCGAGAGAGTTGCATGGCAGCTATGTCAGCTATAGCCTATCAGCGTTGAGATTGTCCGTAGGTCAGGCGTTGTGTGCAGAGGGCCAGGCAGAAGCGGGGATCAAAAATCTGCTGGCTGGCGAAGAGCTGCTAAACCTGGGGAGAGGAGCAGGGAGCAGCGCTTCAAACTTTGGACAAATAAACAGGCGTAGTCGGTAGTACGCAGTTTACTCGCGGAAGGAGCTCAGAGTAAACTGCTTTTATTAAATTAGCTTTTACTTTAGTTTTGGGATTTCAGCGTTGATTCATCTTGACTGGAGCTTCTCAGCAGCCGTGCACATCCGGTTCCAGTGTTGTTGTTAGCGTCGTTAGCTCTGTCGGACTGCGACTTCATATTTATATAAAAACCGGACAAAGCTGGGCGTTACTTGGAGAAAAGCGAGGAGGCTGAACTACCTGGTGAGTTCAGAAAACATGTGTCTGTAACTTTATTCCAGCTGACATTGTACTTTACTGTGACCAAGTTAGCATAGCACAGCCCTGATCGATCGAACTCCATTCAGAAAACAAACAGTTTAGAAGTTGTTGTCCTGCTGTCTTGCTGACAGACCTGACAAAGCAGGAATTCATATTAGGGCTGAGCGATTAATTGCATTTCGCGATTTTATCGCGATTTAATAAAGCGAGATTTTCTAATCGCAAAGGCAGCGATTACACTCTGGGCACATGACACCCAAGCGGAAAACAGTTTGAAGAAGTTAATGCTTCATCTGCACGTTACACTGTAACTTGCCTTCTTGTTATAAAGTGCCTTTAAGCGATAAAAGCTCAGGCTTCTTGAACTTTAATGTCACACTGAATGAAAGTAGCAGCCGCCACGCGGGTAACGGTGGTGGGTGAATTAGTCGAGACCATCAGCGGCTTTGATAGATGGAAAAATGCACAACAGAAGAAGTGTAGTAAGATAAAGCGTATTGAGGCGATCGGCGCCTGCGTCACACACACAGCCACCAGTCAGCTCAGGAAATATCTGTAAATTGGCGTTTCAAACTAAATGCCGAAAGAGGCCCAGTGTGTCCTGAGTTACAGCCTGGTTAAAGCCGGTGCTGCTCATCAGCATCGGAGGCTGCGGGGGAGGAGGGGGACTCCGGTGTTGTCGGAGAATTACTAAGCTATTAAGCTATAGTCTATTAAACACGAGAAGCGTCAGTCTGTTCTATTTTAGTTAGCCAACTTTTTAAACCTTAAACTGAGTATTTTTAGTTTGTTTATGGGGATACAGAAAGATGGACTCCAGGAGATCTGAACTGAGATCAGGACTCATTAATTGGTGGTTGAACTGTGGGTTTTGTATTGAGCCCTTACTGTATAACACCCTGTTGGTGAAAAGGTAGGCCGACCTGATGATATTATATGATATTATTTAATGCCATGACTTGACTCTAATTGTCTTTCTCATATTATTATAATTTGATATATCTTATTGCTCATAATAATAATTCTACCTAATTCATCATAACACAGGCCTGAGCCACAAGAAAGAACAGTGTCAGTTTAATCTATCTAATATCACACTATACACTGATTTACTGCTTGTCCGTTTTGAATATTACAGAAGGTAAAGAGCTTAAAATTAATCATAAATTAAATCGTAATCACAATATTGGTAATAAAATCGCTAATTAGATTATTTTCCAAAATCGTTCAGCCCTAATTCATATGTTTAACAAATCTGCATCATGGTTATTTTGGCATCAGTTTGATCCTTTGATTACTATTTAAACAGCAAAATGTTTACTTTGGGTTCATACAGCTGTAGTAATGGCGAGTTGTGTTTATTAATGTTATTGCATGTTCTAATCGCCTCGCGTTATGTGTGAACACTTGCAGCAAATGTACTCACGCGAGTAAAGCTACATCAGAAGTCCAACAGATAAAAAGGAGGTGCGAGGGAAGCTACATTACGAGCTTTCCTTTTCTCCTTTGGTTGTGCAAAAAACGTGGCTTACTCTGGCTTATTCCACTAAAGTTACATGCCTTAGCTTTAAGAAATATTTTCAGCACAACAAACCTCATTATCACGATCCGTCATCCGTCTCCCCTTTATCGTCTGTGCATTCAGAGCTGCCACCAGTGCATCCACAGCTTGGGCCATCCTCCTGTAAGCACAAGAGACAGTCAAACTTCAAGCTCCAACAGATTCCATGACAGTTTTAAGCTGCACTGGTAGAACTTGCTAATATACTGATGTAACAGTGTGACATAAATGTAGACATCATCTAGATATCGTTTGGGATGCTGGTTAACATAATATTTCGACTAGAACTAAATGCCATTTTCTGGCCCTAAAGGCTGCACTATAGTAAAGAGAATTCATTAGAATATCCTCATTATGAGATTATCCACAATAACAATGATCATATCTCTGTGAACTACTTATGGAAGCACTAATCGTCATCTCCAACATACAAAACACATTACTGATACAGATATTGATTCAAAACAAATATGGTGCATGATTTTTAGCAAAGAGTGATATAGAAAATATTCCATGGCGGTTACTCTAAATAATTTTAATTACAATATCTGCATAGGTAAGAAAAAATACTACATTTTCAGTCAAACTTGGGTTTATAACAACAATGTGACATCAAACCTAAACTATTTTTCACTTCACCTCAGTAACTTTATTATGTTTAATTAATTTAATCTTTCAACAAACAATATGGACAACAGCACTGTGTTAATATGGCAATCACCAGCTTTTTTCCCTCATTACCACTGAAACGAAATAGAGGTCTCAGGAGACAAACCTGTTCACCCCAGCAGCTAACGTTACGTTTGTTTACATGTGTTCAAGGGTTAGGGTAGGGGCTTCGGGGGGCTGTCAACACCTTTAACACGAACGTAGCTAGCTAGCTAGCATTTCAATAACTTCAGTAACTTCAATAACTCAAGTCCTACCATTTCCTTCGGTGGTCCGCAGCTCTCCTCCGCAGCTCTCGGCCGGGCTCCTGGGCTCCGTGTCTGCGGCGCATCCCGGGGCCGTCAGCTGCCTGTCGCCTTCCGGTGACCAGGTGTACGGAGACTAAAATGAGCGCTTGATTTATGACACCGCACAAACCGGAGTAACTCCGCTGATGACTGTTAGCTCTAAAGTATAAAGGAGACACTGGCGGGTCACCCTTGTATAAACCAACTGCAAGTTCACGCAGCCAGCGGCGTGCCATAGGCGATATGAAGCGTGCTCAACTTGGCAGCGCAGCCTGTCCGGAGAAAAAAAATCCCTGATTATTTAGCGGGAACCGTGGCGGGAACATTATAGCTGGCAGGTGGCCGACCAGCTGCAGAGGTGGGGGGACACGGTCAAGGTGGGGACCTTAAATTTCGGATCTGTGTGTTATACTCTGAGACTGGGTGGAAGGACTGTACTCACTGATACATTACACAGATCCTGACTTTTAAAGTCCCCACAATGACTATGCCCTCAACCACCTCTACTGTCTTGTAGCAAGAGCAAACTGTGGCTAGAGATGGTCTGCCATCCTGTTATTCTTGATCAATGGAATTCACATTCACATTTTTCTCTTTTAAAAACTATGATATAGCAAAGAACAATCTACTGAAACTAAGCATTGTTAGTCAGGAAAACAAATTATCTTTGGGACTCAGATCAATGATTTTGGACATCACTGACTCTGTGGGGAAACATACTAACTTACTTAATGTTTTTTTTTGTCCATATCATAAATATGTAATATTGTTTTATTTGTGTTATTATATATAGTTAAGTCATTTTGAGGATCTCGGTCAAAAGCCAGAATGGCATCCCAGACTGGAAAAACTGCACCATCACTACTGATCTTCAAGACTATTTGAAGTGGGGAATTATCTTCTCTCTAAGGGAAATATTCTCTGACATGTTCAGGCATGTCTTGAAGTTGCTCTGCATTTTGTCATAATTTAATTTTAAAAAATTCAAAACTACATTTCTGTTAAGTAAATAGTCTCTGCTTTAGCAGGTAATTAGATGTGGTGTCACAGGTTTGCTGAGGAAGGTGAGGACCCAAGCGCCAGGCGATGCAAGGCGAGAGGAGGATGCAGTTCAAACAAAATACTTTAATAACTCAAACTTAACGAGGCTTACGTGGAAGCTTGGTACAAAAGTACAAACAAAGGTAATCCAGAAGAATGTGAATCCAACACAAAGACAGAGTAATCCAAACAGGGGAACAAACCAGAAATCCAGGGAACATAGCATTAAGCAGAACACTCAACAAGGCGCAAGTATGTGACAAAGACTGGAGACACAAGCAGGTGTAACCGGTTTCACCCAGTGCGTACTGCTGCGGTCTTGACTTCGAACCGGCGACCTCCGAGGGTCGAGGCGGGCAGCTGGCGAGGAGGCTAAAACCCATAGGCCCTAGCATCGTCGCCAATGCGTCTCTTAAGGTGTCGGGGAGTGAGGTTTACTCACCGCACTGCCTCGCGAGGCTTCCGTTACACTCACCCCTAAACCTCACTCCCATCCGGGTCCGCGGCACCAATGTAACGGTTTCACCCCCGAGTACGTACTGCGCGGTCTTGACTCGAACCGGCGACCTCGGGGTCGGGGAGTGAGGTTTACTCACCGCACTGCCTCGCAGGCTTCCGTTACACAGGCATACATATACATAGGGACTAACGAGCAGGGCGGGAGCAGCACAGGTGAGGGGGATCAGGACTAACGAGGCAGGCAGAGAGACAGGATGGAAAACAGAGACATAAGCAGGCAGGCAGAGAGACACTCACAGATGCAAAACACAAGACCATACATTAACTGCAACTCAAGGTATTTAGTGGACAAGCAAGCAGAGGAATTACAGGAGGAACAGACACCAGCAAACAGATCACAAATAAAGCACCTACAAGGAACACAGACTGAAGCTGAGAACAAAGCGGAACTCAGATTGAGACCGCGGGCAAAATAACACACACACAGACCAGAAGTAAACACTAAGACATGAACTGAGACACAAAACTAGGAGCTAAGACACAGGGCTGAGATGGTGGGAACAATCTATCACACATGACAGGTTTCTACAAAGAGAGCTGAACAGAACCAGTAAATGAACAAGGGAATACACAAAGCTAAACAGAGAACACAAGACCAGGAGTAAACACTAAGACATTAACTAATGTACAGGACTAAGAACTAACTACACAAGACTACATAGAGAAGCACAGAACCAAAAACAGACTTAAACAGTAAGGACATGAACACAGAAACCACATTGCTAACGTGTAGTCCTTCCACCCAGTCTCAGCTGTAAAAAAAAACAAAAAAAAACTAAACAATTTCTCATCTCATTTATTCATTCCACTTTTTAAAGCATAATTTCAGTAGATTGTTCTTTGCTATATCACAGTTTTTAAAAGAGAGAATGTAGGAGATGTAATTCCATTGATCAACCTTGCTAGCAAGAATAACAGGATGGCAGACCATCTCTAGCCACAGTTTGCTCTTGCTACTGAAACAGTAGAGGTGGCTGAGAGCATAGTCATCGTGGGGACTTTAAAAGTCAGGATCTGTGTAGCATTATCAGTGAGTACAGTCCTTCCACCCAGTCTCAGAGTATAACACACAGATCTGGGCGTTTGCGTCCCCACCATGATGTCTCCTTCAACCACATCTGCTGTCTCTTAAGGGAAACTCTAATTAACAACAGATACATTTCCTACATTAGCTTTGTCTGTCTAAAGCTAATGCTAATGCTAGCACATGCTTGCGTCAACAAGCATGAGGACATTGGCCGTGTTTCTAGCAACTGATCATTGCCCCACTTCTACAGTCAGCTAGCCTAGCTAGCTACAAAAAAACTACAATAATCCATTGTAGTGAGGATACAGATGATTAATAGGAGCAGAGGCGGATTGGTCATCTGGCATTTCTGGCATCTGCCAGAGGGGCTGAACTATTTGTTTTAGGGTGGGCGGTCAGATTGATATTAATATCAGTGTTCCCACACATCAGCATTACATTGAGTGACCATTGAGGGTACATTAATGGCTGTCAAACTATATGGCGACCCATATAAGCATTTTGCAGAGAAACACTGAGAGAAATGATCATCCATTATGTTATAAGACTCAGATGGTAGATACCTATTTCACAAGCACGGACCAGGTAAAGCAACAGTGAACACTTTGGTGCAGGTACAACTGGGTTTATTTGGTTTCGGTTTCAATTGGCTTCAATAACAAGCCTCCTCCGCGCACCCGCAGGTGAAAACGGTATCGCGGGTGGAAATTGCGAGTGCTGTGTCATTGTAGCCACTTTTCTGCTGATGGAGAAAGACAACAGGGTCAATAAATACAGGGAGAGAGAAAGAAAGAGGTAGGGCAAGCCGCTGTGTTTGCAGCAGAGGTGTATGTTCTTGTAGGCTACCAGTGCTTGGAGGAAGGATGCTGCTGTAGGCCCAGCAGAGACAGGGAGGAGTGTGGTAGAGGTCACACAAAAATGTTTGGGTTATAATTAACTTTGCAAGACATGTTAAATTACAAATGAAAAAGCTTTGAAACAGGTTTATTTGCACAATAGGAAACATGCAATGCAATTTAAATATAGAAGAAACAAATGTGCATTGTCCAAGAAAGTTACTTAAGCAACAAAAAAAGCGTACTGATTACTGCATTATATTCCATTATAGTTTTATATTTTTTAATTGTCACCCTTCACGTGAAATTTGTGCTGCCATTCATATAAAAAAAAGACATTTACTCCAAAGATTGGTGTAAAAAATGTTGCCAGAATGCAGGAAATTTATTTTTGTCCCAGTCTGCCCATGAATAGGAGATAAGCATGCAGATCTATGTGTTTGTTGTCACTAACAGACACTTCAGTCTGTAAATCCACACACTTCACTGATAAATCACAGAAGTGTAGAGTAACAACAGGCTGCATGAGCCCGGCCAGGGCTTCAACCGGCATCAGTCTGAGTTTAAGAGGAGTAAAGAAGGACTGAGCAAAACTCTGCCTACAGTTGGCGGCATTCCTCATAAGAAGCTCCACGTCCCACTACATTGTGCAGAGTAGAGAATAAAGCGCTCCCCATCAGTCCTGCTGCGCCTCAGAGACCGCGCGGGGCCCTGCTGAAGGAACCTCTATCACTCTCGGCCAACTCACAGCGCCATGTTCTGAATGCTGAGATCCAGATCTCACCACCTCTCCAGCCTCTTCTTAGCCTAGGAGGGTCAGGCAAGAAAGCCATTTAAGTTCAGTGGGCTCCTATTTCCAGCCTCCAGCTTCTCACTTGGTGAAAACACCCTCCTCTCAGTCTGTGTCAGCTACATGTCTTCTTCCTCCGCCTTTTGCTTTCAGTCAACATCCGTTATCAATAAACATTCAATAATCGATTTTTAGACATTTGTTAAACAATTCATAATCTTCCACGCCGCATCACGATGCATCTAAAAGTCGAGTATTTCTCCCACCCTACTCTTTAGAGCTAAAGACACTCCTGATAAGCATGAAACAGCTTTTCTTCATTTTAGTAGCCGGCTAGGCTAACTGACTAGCTAAACTTAGTTAAGCTTAGTTCTGAAAACATTGAGGTGATTAGGCTATTGAAATAATATGATCAAAACACTATACAAAAAGAACAGTAAATACTATTAACCGTATGTACAAAACTTACTGTGAAAGGGGCTGGAATAAGAATGCTAACATTTCTCTTCCTTATTTAGCCACTTTCACAGTTAGCTTTGTTACTCTGGTTTCTGGTTCTGTGATTTATCAGTGAAGTGTGTGAATTTACAGACTGAAGTCTACGTTAAATACAAAGTCTGCATTGCCTGTGTCATATGAAGCGTCTGTATCCTCACTACAATGCATTTTATGTATTGTGCTGCCTTTGCCTGCCTATTCTCGCTGCTTTCTCTGGATGATATTGTGCAAAACCACATCCACCCAGCTCCTATGCCATGTCTGACATCAGTTACCTACTCTGTTCCTTATGGGGGGACATACTAGCGAACTGCTAGATGGCCTGAAGTTTTATTTTCACTGGTGGAACTACTGTAGAAAGAGCTGTTTTTTGAGCTTATACTTTCACTCAACGGGCAGAGCCAAGAAGGCAAAAACTTCAACAACAAGCCACTACACTTTCACCACAGAACAAACACTCTGAATACATATAACACACTTATTTCTACTAGAAGAACTTAACTCACAGCATTTAAATATTTCTAATACTGCTACTGGAAATTTGTTTCATTCACTAAAAGGAACTAACATTCACTCACACTCCACCAATGGCCAAATTATAATGATAATAATGTTATTATAAATAATATAATAATGGACCATTAAAGGGGCATTATGGAGTTTCCTGCGACCCACTTGCTGATGCGGTTTTAAGGCGTGTGCTCCGTGCAGCGTGCTCGCTTGAACTCATGGCGAGCATAATGCAAAACACAACCGCTTTCATACAGAAATCCTGCAATAAACACAAGAACAGCAGCATGCAGGCTGTGGCTTTTCACTCAGACATGTTCAGGCTCTGTTAATTCCAACATTCCCGTCTCAGAGGCGGATCAACACCGGCGCCGTAGCGTTACTTCATTCAGCGCAGCAAGACACCGGCATATTGTAACAGTACTCGAGAAAAGGCAGAGTGACAGCGGCTATAGACAGACAGAGCTGGGAACTCCCACTGCAACCTTACAGTAATAGTTTTATCAGCTGCAAGTTGAACTAATCCAGGCTCGTTACATGATCGCGGTACATTTACTGCATTTAGCCGGCGTGCTACATCGTTAGCTTCGCCTGCTGCTTTCAGTAACTATCTTTACTATATGTGAATCTGTCACGGAGGCTCAGCAATGTCAGCACAGCTAAATGTATTGGATGATAGCGAAGCGGACAGTGAGCTGGACTAAATATTATAGCGAGATTGTGTCACACACAGTCAGACTGCAGTTAAGTAATTTTACTGTAAGTTTGTTGGTGGCTCTTCCTCTGTGGTGTATATTACGTGGATCATGTTAGTTACAGGAAAGAGAGGTGGAGAAGCTGTGGAGCTGAGTATCGGTAAAACCACAATAAATCTAAATTGAACATTATGGAAGCAAACAGAGCCAGGTACGAGCTACTGTAGCGTTGGCTGGCTGCTCCTGGCTGAATCACTAGGCTGATAATCAAATCGGCTCCACATTTGCTTTTCACCATTACATCCTTTTTTGCAGGCAAAATCAACAGTTTGACATAATACCAGTGGTACACAGGATGGTAATATGGGTCAGCGTTAGTTGATGAAGTAATGTGGAAAACTGCTTGGCGTTAGCCGGCTGAGCTAGCGTGACTTTCTTTGTGTTTCTCCAGCTTTACAAATGCTCACTTTGTTCTTACTTCGACATCTTCTGAACCCGTTTGGTCTGATGGGCTTCAGCACATAAACCTTTATGTCGTTTTATATCCTTACGTGGAGTCTGTGTTTTGCTGTGAGCTGGTTGTTTTATGGTGTTAGTGGACTGCATGTCGTTGCTGCTGCTGCTGTGTTGCTGTGTTGTCGCTGTAGACAGAGAGGCTCGGGTGCAGCTCGGGCTCAATATTCTATTCAACACATTAAGCGCCAGAATAGTGGCTGCTGCAACAGTGAAAACAGTGGTGTGCTTCATTTCTAAGTGAGTTTTAATTTGACAATACGGCAATGAAAATTTGATTGATTTTATTGATAAACTTACATACAATCCCTTTATCACCTTTATTAAACAGTATTTACATGTTCAGTGGAACAAAATAAAACAACCAGTAAAGATGGAAAAGTTAAAGTGTACTTCACAGAGGTGATTCATTGCTTGAAAGAATATGCTAGCTATATATATATATATATATATATATATATATATATATATATATATATATATATATATACATACACATAGGTGTATATATATGTGGTGTGAGGTATATATATATATACCTGACACACACTTTTTTGTTTAATTTAAGTACATGACAGTAAGTAACAAACAGTAACTGGAGATGACTAAGATATTCAGGTGAATGGTTTAAAAATGGAATCAGGTATAATGAAAGCCAATTTATAAAATTCACGAAACAATATGTGGCCAAAACATGTTGACACAAACTATACAATCATAATAAAGGCGAATAAACAAAATATATGAAAACAACAAATTAATTATTAAATAATAGGTTAAATAATAGTTATTAATTGTACTTTATAAATATACATTTAAAATGTACAATGTTAAATATGATTATTTGTTGTGTTCAATGTATTAATTCATTCATGTCTACAGGCTATTTGGTCAAAAAGACACAAAGGTTAAAATTTATTACCAAAATGTAATACTATGTTTGACCATTAGAGACCGCTAGAGAGTGGGCATATAGCGACACACACTTCGGAACAGGCAGCCTCATGAGGGACTGCAATACCCTGTGTGACCATCAGGGAGCCTAGAGATACACACACACAGGTTTTGTCTTGAAATTGATCTCATGGGGACTTGTTAGAAAACTGCATGGGGCATGTTCAAATACTGTTTTGCAGCTGCTGGTGGGGCTCTCCCCGTGGGGACCTCAATTTAGGTCCCCACGGGGAAACAGGTCCCCACCGGTAGGTGGGGAGTCAGGTCAAAGTCCCCACCGGAATAGAAAAACAAGAACACAGCAGGTACACACACACACAGAGCAGGTACACACACACACACACACACACACAGCAGGTACACACACACACAGCAGGTACACACACACACAGAGCAGGTACACACACACACAGAGCAGGTACACACACACACAGAGCAGGTACACACACACACACACACACTGAGCAGGTACACACACACACACACACACACACACTGAGCAGGTACACACACACACACACACACAGCAGGTACACACACACACACACACAGCAGGTACACACACACACAGAGCAGGTACACACACACACACACACACAGCAGGTACACACACACACAGAGCAGGTACACACACACACACACACACAGCAGGTACACACACACACAGAGCAGGTACACACACACACACACACACACTGAGCAGGTACACACACACACACACACACACACACTGAGCAGGTACACACACACACACACACAGCAGGTACACACACACACACACAGCAGGTACACACACACACACAGGTACACACACACACTGAGCAGGTACACACACACACAGAGCAGGTACACACACACACTGAGCAGGTACACACACACACACACACAGCAGGTACCACACACACACACACACAGCAGGTACACACACACACACACACAGCAGGTACACACACACTGAGCAGGTACACACACACACACACAGCAGGTACACACACACACAGAGCAGGTACACACACACACACAGAGCAGGTACACACACACACACACTGAGCAGGTACACACACACACACACACACACACACACAGGTAAACACACACACACACAGGTAAACACACACACACACAGGTAAACACACACAAACACACACAGCTGGAGCTCACTCACACTGTGGACACACAGAGCAGGTACACACACACACTGAGCAGGTACACACACACACACAGGTACACACACACACAGGTACACACACACACACACACACACACAGGTACACACACACACACACTGCAGCCTCTGCAGGATTAATGTGAGACACATTTTATTTTATTAACTGTAAACATTGTCCTTTATTTC
Source organism: Lepomis macrochirus (assembly GCA_024633595.2). Taxonomy (NCBI): domain Eukaryota; kingdom Metazoa; phylum Chordata; class Actinopteri; order Centrarchiformes; family Centrarchidae; genus Lepomis; species Lepomis macrochirus. The sequence continues at coordinate 1,826,426 of JALXJV020000016.1, forward strand.
TTGTCTGTGCTTTTATTCAGCGAGTGAGACCAAAGTACAGATTGATCCACTTTGATTCTGAAGGCCGGACCTGAACCTGAAGTCTCTCTGAACACACCTGCAGACTCAAACTGAACATTTAAATGTCTGCAGTTTATCACTCACCTGTGTGATGATTATATTTCTAACCACTAAAGTTAGTAAATCTAACGAGTCTCTTCTGTCGTTTTGGTTCCTCCACGTTTTTGTGGCAAATGTTTTGATTGACTAATAATCGATCTTAAAGATTTAATAGTTGTTGAAGATGACAGCGACCTCTAGTGTTGAGACCAGTAGGTGCAGTTTATTAGAAACAAGCTTGAGCGCAGTGATCGGTGTAATATGTGTGTGCGTCTCAGGGAGCGGGAGGCGGCGTCCTCGCTGCGCCTGCAGGTGGAGGAGGCGCAGCGGAGGGAGGAGGAGCTGCAGAGGGAGAACGAGCGTCTGAGGAGGGAGAGGGACCGACAGGAGGAGAGGAGCAGACAGCTGGAGGCGGAGACACACAGACGGTATTCATTTAAATGTTTTAGAGACACACTTCAGGTTCAGAGGCTTTAAAGCTCCGTGTTTGGAGGAGCGTGCAACATCTGTAATCCTGAAGACAAACTGAGAGAAGCAAACTTTGCTTTCACTTGTTTATGTCAAGATCAAACGGTAACGTTCTCGTTAACTATAACAGGACAACAGGAAGACGGCGGTGGAAACGAGGGGGAGGAGTTTGTTGTGTTCCTAATGTCAAACACAACAAACTGCTCGTTTCCACCGGTGTCTTCCTGCAACAGCTCGCCTCTCACCAGATGTCAGAGTGAGAGCTGTGTTTGAGCGAGACTTCAGTTTCCTGACAATCTGGCCTGTCGCGGCAACAAGAAGATCTTTCTGTAGACGCCATTTTGACAGGAAGGAATACAGCCGGCTGAAGCATCTGGTGAACGGCAGGTTAAAAAATACAGAAATGACCCTTTAAAACCTGTTTAGTTGGAAACTTTTGAGCAAAAAAGAAGCTATTTGCCTGCGACTGTTAGACACAATTAAGAACAACTCGACTCCTACAAACACGCTGACCCAGAAATAACAGAGATCAGATTTGATGTTGATCGGATCGCCGTAATAACACAGAAAGGGTCACAGCCAGCAGGGTCCCTCACCGGGGCTGATCAGTCTGCTGGGACTGACGGGGGGGGGGGCTTCCTGGTCTCGGTGGTGACCGGGGGGTCGGAGTCGCGTTGCTGTTTAATCCACCGGATGCTGAACTGGTTTTGTTGCAGAGTTGAGACGGAGCTGTTGGAGAGCGTCCAGCTGACTGAGAGAGAAACTCTGCAGCGTCTGGAGCTCCACGCTCTGAAGGTGAGGAACCGGCTTCAGTCACTTACTGACGATTCTTCCTTCTGTTCGTTCTCCTCAAACGGTCTCCGTCTCTCTGCTCTGTCCTCCTGCAGGGGGCGCTGGAGAGGCAGCAGCTGGACAGACAGAGAGCAGAAGAAGAGGCCGCCGACGCCAGAGACGCCCTGCAGAAGGTGAACTTTCTGAAACATGGGCCAAAAACGTTATCACCATAAAATCATTTCGTATCATTTGATATCGATAATTATCAGGATAAATGTCAACTTATTATTTCAAGTTTAAAGGCTGATTTTTGCTCCTGAATGAAAACTGAAGGACCAGAAGGTTAATTATGTGGTTAAACTTTTCTTTCTGGTCAGAACGTGACACTTGAGGCCAAACAGCGAATCACTGAACAGATCTGAGCTTGAATATTCAAAACGATTATGACAAAATATTTTTTCAAAAAATATGATTAATAAATTTATTTGCATCCCTTTTCCTGAACAAAACAAACATATTGATAAAATTAAACATTTGTTATATTGTTATTGGGGAAAATTATACTGCGAAAATGATCATTATTGTTTTCTTGCCCAGCTCTAGACGCAGTACTCAGACCTTTTACTTCAGTAAACCTGAAGCACAAGTCAGCATTTAAAATCTTATTTTTGTACAAATGTATCAGCATCGAAAGATACTTAAAGTACCAAAAGTCTCATTATACAGAATAAGATATTATGATATTGGATTATATTAATTGATGCATTCATGTGTTAATTGCTTTAATGCTGCAGCTGCTGAAGGTGGAGCTCATTTTAATGGCTTCATAGATGGCTGGGTAACAAGCCGGATCAGTGAAGGTTCATCCTCTAATATTACAGATGGTGTATCATTAATCTGAATCTGCAAAGTAACTTCAGTAAATGTACTTTTCTCCACCGCTGTTCATTACACAGGAGTTATTAATGAAAACAGAAGGTGTAAATCATGTTTTCTATGTAGTGTAGATACTCAGCAGTCTGTTTTTAACCAAGTACAGCGTCTGTGAGAAGCCAAAATATGAAATAAATATTCAATATATTGCAACATCTGTGTTTTTAAAATATTCTTCACGTAAGTCATAGTGGTGCAACGGATCTCAAACTGCTTCACGGTTTGGATTGATCCAATTGGTTCTGAGTCACTGATGGATCAGCAAAAGCAAAAGAGTAAATTTTATAATCCAGCTGCCTCTCTCTGTCTGTAGTCGCTGCTCTGTAGTCCCGCCCACAGCACCATCTGATTGGTTACACATCACGAGTAATAGCCTATCAACACTGAAGGCTGCTGTGCCGAAGGGAAGGCAGCAGATTTTACTGCAGCAGCCGTGAACATCTGATGACCTTGACCCTGTGAACAGGCCCGAAGTCACAACCTGCCGGGTTTCGACTGCTATTAAATCCGTGTCTCTCCCCTAAACCAATCACAGCGCTTCATGTGCCTGTTCTGTCTTTTCACTGCAGCTCTGCATCGCGATGTGCGTAGGGATTATTTCAACAGCAAAACTATTTCCCATAACGTGCTGGTTAAACTTTGCAATCAGTCCACGGTTCACCCGAGTCCTGATCAACGACAGTCTGTTGCACCAGAAGTGACTCGTTTCTACCGTCATCAGTTTGCAATGATCAAATCCTACATTCGATGTAGCTCCTCAACAGTGAGCTAATCACACTCGTTGGACATGATAATCTCTTGGTAAGTATTTGTGTGTAAAATGCTTTCTCTCTCTCTCCTTCAGTCCAGGGAGAGCGTGTTGCGTCTCTCGTCCTCAGAGTGCGTGTTGAAGCGCGAGGTGGAGGAGGGACGGGACGCTCTGGACAAGATGGCCGCCCTAACCTCGGCTCTGGCCTCAGACAAGAGAGAGCTGAACAAACAGCTGCTGCAGGTACCGCTGCTCGCTTTACCTGTCGGGAGATGCTGCCTGGCTCAAAGGCTCCCGAGCAGGATCGTCACATTAGTCTGTTTGTGTGTTTCCAGCTGGAGTGCGAGCTGTCAGACAGCCAATCACAGCTGCAGGCTCTGAGGTCAGAGGTCAGCTCTCTGCAGAGAGAGGTCAAAACCCTCAACATGGACTGCAGCCAGCTCAGGTGAGTTTGTCTACGACACATCGTTTGTACCTGAATCCTGAATATGACCTTTAACCATGATTGTAATCTCTTAATCCTGAACGTAAACCTTTTAATTGTGAAAGTAAACCCTTCAGTCCTGACCGTAAGTTCTTTAATCCTGAAGATAAATCTGTTTATCCTGAAGATAAACCTTTAATCCTGAATTTAAAACCTTTAATCCTGAATGTAAACCTGTTTATCCTGAAGATAAATCTGTTTATCCTGAAGGTAAACCTGTTTATCCTGAAGGTAAATCTCTTTATCCTGAAGGTAAACCTGTTTATCCTGAAGGTAAATCTCTTTATCCTGAAGATAAATCTGTTTATCCTGAAGGTAAATCTGTTTATCCTGAAGATAAACCTTTAATCCAGAAAGTAAACCCTTTAATCCTGAATTTAAAACCTTTAATCCTGAATGTAAACCCGTTTATCCTGAAGATAAATCTGTTTATCCTGAAGGTAAATCTGTTTATCCTGAATTTAAAACCTTTAATCCTGAATGTAAACCTGTTTATCCTGAATGTAAATCTGTTTATCCTGAAGATAAATCTGTTTATCCTGAAGATAAATCTGTTTATCCTGAAGGTAAATCTGTTTATCCTGAAGGTAAATCTGTTAATCCTGAATGTAAACCTGTTAATCCTGAATGTAAACCTGTTTATCCTGAAGATAAACCTTTAATCCTGAATGTAAACCTGTTTATCCTGAATGTAAACCTTTAATCCTGAATGTAAACCTTTAATCCTGAAGGTAAACCTGTTTATCCTGAATGTAAACCTTTAATCCTGAATGTAAACCTGTTAATCCTGAATGTAAACCTGTTTATCCTGAAGATAAATCTGTTAATCCTGAATGATAAACCTGTTTATCCTGAATTTAAAACCTTTAATCCTGAATGTAAACCTGTTTATCCTGAAGGTAAACCTGTTAATCCTGAAGATAAACCTGTTTATCCTGAAGATAAACCTGTTTAGTCCTGAATGTAAGTTCTTTAGTCCTGAATGTAAACCTGTTTATCCTGAAGATAAACCTTTAATCCTGAATTTAAAACCTTTAATCCTGAATGTAAACCTGTTTATCCTGAAGATAAATCTGTTTATCCTGAAGATAAACCCTTTAATCCTGAATCCTGTTTTTTGTTGTTTAGAGCGCAGAGAGCGGCGGAGGCTGACATCGTCCGTCAGCTGAGAGAAAGAGAGAGAGCTATGGAGAGAGTAATGGAGGAGAAGGAGAGTCAGTTGGTCTCCCTGATGGAGGAGAGAGAGAGGGATGGTGGTCAGCTGGAGGAGGTACAGACGAGGAGGTGACAGTCATGTGACAGCGAGACATACCTGTGAAATGCGTCATGTATGATGTGTGTGTGTGTGGTCTTCAGCTGTCCTCCCAGCATGCCTCTGTGTGCGGGGAGCTGAAGGAGGCACAGGAGCAGCTGCGTCAGGCGGTGGAGGAGGTGAGGAGGAGAGACAGGCAGCAGGAGGAGGAGCAGAGGGAGAGCAGGAGGCTGCAGGAGGAGCAGGACAGTGTGCAGAGACACAGGGAGCAGCTGCAGGAGGAGCTGCAGGAGCTCAGGTAGGGGACACACCTGAGGACATAATACAGGTGTACAGGTGTGCATACACTGAGCTCTCTCTCTCTCTCCTGCAGGTCTTTGTCGGTGTCTCTCCACCAGCAGCTCAGTCAGCAGCAGAAGCAGCTCTCCCAGTCAGAGGTGGACAGGTGTCAGCTGCAGACACACATCTACGCTCTGCAGCAGGCCAAGGAGGCGCTACACGGTCAGTGACGAACACCAGCTGTAACACTGTGTGTGGACTGAAGGTGGCGCTGTCAGCAGTAGTACTGGCAGCAGCAGTAGTAGTGATATCAGTAGTGCTGAGCAGTGGCTGTAGTATTTGTATGTGTGCTGCAGTTAATTTGACCAGATCCATATCAGTCTGGGTTTAAGAGTGGCCCCTCTACTGAAACGGGTTCTTCTGTCTGTAACAGAAGCTCTAAGTTCAGCTAAAGCTGCAGCCAATCCTCGGTTCTTATCCTGCTTCACCTCTCAGCTGCCTTTGACACTGTCAATCACAGGATCCTGCTGCATTCTCAGCAATGGGCATCTTGAGTAAAACACTGCTGTGGTTTGAATCCTACCTCTCTACTTCAGCAACTCTTACTAGAACTACAAAACAACTAGGCAATTATTACTACTACTACTCAGGTAAAGTACTCCTGTGGTTCGAATCCTACCTCTCTGGCAGTTCCTACAATATGTTGTGGCAAGGACAGTTATCCTCCCCACTGCCTCTCCACAGGGGGGCACCCAAGGCTCAGTGCTGGGACTCCTTCTCATTTTACACCACCTCACTGATCATTCGCTCACTCAGTTTCTCTTGCCACTGCTATGCAGACGATACACTACTCTGCCTCTCCAAATCCAAGTCCCTAATGCTGCATACAGAGAGACTACTGGGTCTGCTCCACCTACCTAAACTCCATAATACAAGCTTACGTTCCTTCTGGGACGCTGGGCTCCTCCAACGAACGTGCTCCTTTATCAATAACTGTTGTCACTAACTCTGTTGATTCTGTATTTATGTTGTCGCTTTGGATGAAAGCAGAATGAGTAAATTTGTGCTCCTGTTTTCTGTCTGCAGGGGAGGTCGAGTGTCTGAGAGGAGAGCTGGAGAGAGCGGCGGCCAGGAGAGAAGACGAGAGAGAGAGGAGTGAGAGGAGCGAGGAGGAGGAGAGGGAGGCGCTGAAAGAGGAGATGGAGAAGCTGAAGGAGGAGGCAGAGGAGCTGAGGAGGAGGAGGATGGAAGACGAAAAGGAGAAGGAGGAGGAGAGGGAGGCCTGGCAGAGAGAGAGGGAGGCTCTGAGCGAGGAGCTGGGGACGAGGGACGGAGAGGTGGAGGCGCTGAGGAGGCGCATAGATGGACTGACGGAGGAGGAGGAGGAGAGACAAAGAGAGGCAGAGAGACTGAGGGAGGAGGTGACAAAGAAGGAGGCAGAAATCAGCCACATGATGGACAGAATACAGCAGGCGGAGAGGCTGGAGGAGGAGGTGAAGAGGACGGAGGTCAGGTTTAAAGAGGAGGAGGGGACGAGGAACGGAGAGATCGAGGCGCTCTGCGACCGGATGGAGAGATTAGAGAGAGAAAAGGAGGAGAGGGAGGAGGAGATGGAGCGACTGAGGAGTGAAGCACAGGAGGAGGTGGAGAGATGGAGGAGGAGGGTGGATGAGGTGGAGGAAGAGGTTTACAGACTAAAAGAGGAAACCTCTGAACTGAAGGAGGGCAGAGAGGAGGAGAGAAGAGAGAAGGAGAGACTGCGAGGCGAAAAGGAGGAGGTGGAGGAGGGGCTGTTGGAGAAGCTGGGGGAGGTGGAGCTGCTGAAGGTGAGGTTGAACGTGGCCAAGGAGGAGTGTGAGGAGGTGAAGGAGGAGGTGGAGCGGAAGGAGCGTAGCCTGGAGCGACAGATGAGCGCCGTGAGGGAGAAGGAGGAGGAGGTGGAGGAGCTGAAGGAACGCCTGAGGCTGGCGGAGGAGCAGGAGGAGGAGGGAGCGAGGGAGTTTCAGGAGGCGAACGACAAACTGAAGCAGAAGGAGGTGAGGGAGGAGCAGCTGGAGGCGCTGCTGAAAGAAACCCGGGCGCTCCTGGAGACAGAGAGGAGGGAGGGAGGAGAGAAAGACAACAGGATCTCCTCCCAGGCCAGGGAGCTGCAGGAGGCCCGGGCCGAGAGCGAGGGAGCGAGGAGGAAAGTCAGAGAGAGGGAGGAGGCCCGCGACAGGATGGAGGAGGAGGTGAAGGAGTGGAGGGAGAAGGCAGAGCGAAGCGATAGGGAGGTGGAAAAACTCAGTCATATCCTGAAGGATCAAGAGGAGGAGGTGCAGCAGCTGAGAGCCACGCTGGAGGAGAAAGAGGAGGAGGGGAGAGAGTGGGAGGCACTGAGGAGATCGGAGGTGGAGAGGAGGAGGAGGCTGGACAACAGGCTGACAGAGCTGGAGGAGGAGAAAGAGAAACTGGAGGAGAAAGTAAGGGAGGTGGAGGAGGAGCGAGAGGAAGAGAGGGAGGCACTGAGGAGAGCCAGGGAGGAGAGGAGGAGGTTTCAGGACAGATGTCCAGAGATGGAAAAGGAGGTGCAGGAGCATAGAGAGGAGCTCAGGGTGACAGAGGAGGAGAAGAGGAGGCTGGAAAACAAACTGAAGATGATGGAGGAGGGGAGGAGGGGAGATGAGGAGGTTCTGAGGAGGGTGAGGGAGGAGAAGAGGAGGCTGGAAGATGAACTGATAGAGAAGGAGAAAGAAATCGATGGACAGAGGGAGGTGATGAGGAGTAAAGAGGAGGAGAGGAAGAGGTTGGAGGATGAACTGAGGGAGGAGAAAGAGGAGCAAGGGAGAATATTGGAGGCTGAGAGAGGCCAGCACCTCCTGGTGCAGGAGAAAGGGAGGTCCAGGGTGACGGAGCTGGAGGAGGAGAAGGCAGGACTGTCAGTCGAGCTGAGGAGGAGGGAGAGGGAGGTGACAGCTCTCAGAGAGGAGGTGCAGAGGGAGAGGGATACTGCACAGGAGGAGCTGAGGAGGAGGAGAGAGGAGGTGCCCAAAGAGAGGTGGCAAGAGAACAAGGGAGAAGGAGGAGATAGAGGAGAAGCTGAGGAGGACTGAGAAGGAGGTGACAGCTCAGAGAGGAGGCAGGGAGGATGCACAGGAGGAGCTGAGGAGGAGGAGAGAGGAGGTGTCTGCACTCAAAGAGGAGGTAGCAAGAGAACAAGGGGAGAAGGAGGAGATAGAGGAGAAGCTGAGGAGGACTGAGAAGGAGGTGACAGCTCTCAGAGAGGAGGTGCAGAGGGAGAGGGATACTGCACAGGAGGAGCTGAGGAGGAGGAGAGAGGAGGTGTCTGCACTCAAAGAGGAGGTAGCAAGAGAACAAGGGGAGAAGGAGGAGATAGAGGAGAAGCTGAGGAGGACTGAGAAGGAGGTGACAGCTCTCAGAGAGGAGGTGAAAAGGGAACAAAGGGAGAAGGAGGAGATGACTGTCCTCAAAGACAAGGTACAGGAGGAGCTGAGGAGGAGCAAGAGGGAGGTGTCTGTACTTAGAGAGGAGGTAGCAGGAGAACAAAGGGAGAAGGAGGAGATAGAGGCGAAGCTGAGGAGGACCAAGAACGAGTTGACAGTCATCACAGAGGAGGTACAAAAGGAGGAGAAGGAGCAGGAGCAGGTACAAGAGAAGTTAATGAGGACAGAGAAGGAGGTGACAGCTCTCAGAGAGGAGGTGCAGAATGAGCAAAGGAGGAGGGAGGAGATACAGGAGGAGCTGAGGAGGAGCAAAAGGGAGGTGTCTGTACTTAGAGAGGAGGTGGACAGAAAACAAAGGGAGAAGAATGAGGCACAGGAGGAGGTCACAGCTCTCAGAGAGGAGGTGCAGAAGGAGCGGAGGAGGACGGAGGAGATACAGGAGGAGCTTAGGAGGACCAAGAACGAGTTGACAGTCATCACAGAGGAGGCACAAAAGGAGGAGCAGGTACAAGAGAAGTTAATGAGGACAGAGAAGGAGGTGACGGCTCTCAGAGAGGAGGTGCAGAGGGAGCAAAGGAGGAGGGAGGAGGTGTCTGTACTCAAAGAGGAGGTAGCAATGAAACAAAGGGAGAAGGAGGAGATAGAGGAGAAGCTGAGGAGTTCTGAGAAGGAGGTGATGGCTGTCAGAGAGGAGGTGAAAAGGGAGCAAAGGGAGAAGGAGGAGATGACTGTCCTCAAAGACAAAGTACAGGAGGAGCTGAGGAGGAGCAAGAGGGAGGTGTCTGTACTTAGAGAGGAGGTGGACACAAAACAAAGGGAGAAGATAGAGGCACAGGAGGAGGTCACAGTTCTCAGAGAGGAGGTGCAGAAGGAGCGGAGGAGGAGGGAGGAGGCCCAGGAGGAGCTAAGGGGGACCAAGAACGAGTTGACAGTCATTAAAGAGGAGGTACAAAGGGAGGAGAAGGAGCAGGAGCAGGGACAAGAGAAGTTAATGAGGACAGAGAAGGAGGTGACAGCTCTCAGAGAGGAGGTGCAGAATGAGCAAAGGAGGAGGGAGGAGATACAGGAGGAGCTGAGGAGGACCAAGAACGAGTTGACAGTCATTAAAGAGGAGGTACAAAAGGAGGAGAAGGAGCAGGGACAAGAGAAGTTCATGAGGACAGAGAAGGAGGTGACGGCTCTCAGAGAGGAGGTGCAGAGGGAGAGGGATACTGCTCAGGAGGAGCTGAGGAGGAGCAAGAGGGAGGTGTCTGTACTTAGAGAGGAAGTCGACACAAAACAAAGGGAGAAGAGTGAGGCACAGGAGGAGCTAATGAAAAGGAGAGAAGAGGCGAAAGCTCTCAGAGAGGAGGTGCAGAAGGAGCGGAGGAGGAGGGAGGAGGCCCAGGAGGAGCTGAGGAGGACCAAGAACGAGTTGGCGGTCGTCACAGAGGAGGTACAAAGGGAGGAGAAGGAGCAGGGACAAGAGAAGTTAATGGCGACAGAGAAGGAGGTGACGGCTCTCAGAGAGGAGGTGCAGAAGGAGCGGAGGAGGAGGGAGGAGGCCCAGGAGGAGCTGAGAGGAGCGCAGCAGAGCGTGGAGGCGATGGCGGTGAACCTGAGCTCCCTGCAGAGTCAGGTAGGCAGACGTAACCAGGTGATCTGTTTCTCAACAGGAAGTTAAATAACATTTAAAACACTGGTTTACTTTATATTATATTTTACATTAAATCCAGCTGCTTCGTTTCTGTGGTTTATTTCATCGCCGTGCAGCCAAAGGCTCTGCGTCGGCCTCTGATGTGTTAACGCTCAGGTCAGTAATCACATTGTTCAGCATTTAATGATCTGCTGCAGCACGTCAAACTCTTTTTTATGTCCCGCCCATCCGGCTGTGATTGGTCGGTTGATGAAAAGTGACTGACGAGCGCGTCGGCTCTGTGAGAAGCTGAACGTGCTGAACAACAAAATGCAGCGATACACAAACGTTAAAGGTCAGCGAGCCGAACTCAAACCTTCCTGATCTTCTCCCACTTTTCTTCTGTCCGACAGCTTCAGCTGCTGCCGACGTCTCTCTGTCACAGAGCGAGCGGCGTTTCTCTCGGCGCTCCGATGGCGAGTCCAACTATATTTTAACAGTTAGCGGCGGGCCGGCGAGGTTTGGTTATGGAGGTTGTTGTTTAAAATGTTACCGACACACGGCTCATAAATAACTTCTGTCATTGTACATCGGTTTATATATGAGCCCGGTGTGGGCGGAGTTAATGAGCAGACTGCAGCGCACGCACATCTTCTGTTTTATTTAATCGCACTTTTTGACGCCGCCGTGTTTGTGATTACATTCATTGTGCGTTCATTTACCCTGAAAGCCTCAGAGCATCGTAAACAGCTGGACAGAAACTAAATGAAACTCATCAACACGTCTTTGTTGGTGTGACGTCACTGTTCCAACGATCACCAGCGCCGGTTTGATCCAGATGAATCCTTAATTCAGCGAGTTCGATCAGAAAAGAGGAAATTAATGAAACATGCAGAATATAAAAGGCATAAAAACACAGGTACGGTGGCCACCGCAGGACATCCTGCCCTGTTAGCCTGTTAGCCTGTTAGCATGCTCTCTCTCTGTGTTTCAGCTGTGTGATCTGAGTCGCAGCAGAGAGCGAGCCAGGAAGGAGGAGAGGAGGAGGAGGAGAAGCAGCAGATGAAGGAGGGTCTGAAGGCTGCTCTGGAGGAGATGACCCAGCTGAAGCTCCTCCTGCAGGTACAGCGCCTCCTGCTCTGCTAACTGTTCCCCCCTGTTTTGAGTCTTTATGCTAAGCTAGGCTAACGCCCCCTGACTTTTAAACACATTCTGCTGTTCAGGAGAGCCATGCTGAAGGGGAGCGACTGAGGAGCGCTCTGAAGGTGAAGAAGGAGGAGGTGGAGACGGGCAGAGAGGAGAACCTGCGGACCTTCAGGGAGGAGGAGGAGAGAGGGGAGGTGGAGGAGCTGAGAGCCAGAGCCAAGGCCCTGGAGAGGAGGAGGAAGGAGATGATGGCGGAGCTGGAGGAGGCTCGACGGGCGAAGGAGGAGGCGGAGGAGAAGAGGAGAGCGACTGAGGAGTGGTGGAGGAGCAGAGTGGAGGAGATGGAGGAGGAGCAGAGAGTGAAGCTGAAAGAAATCCAGGCGCTGAAGGAGAGAGAGGAGGAGACGCAGAAGGAGTGGAGGACCAGGGTGGAGGAGGCGAGGAGGGAGGTGGAGGAGAGTCGGGCCGAGCTGAGCCGGGTCAGAGCCAGGCGGCCATGTTGGAGGAGCAGAAAACACAGATCGTCTCGCTGTCTGCTGAGAGAGAGGAGGAGAGAGAGGAGATGGACGGACAGAGGAGGAGGAGGGGAGACCTGACAGAGAAGGAGAACAGAGGAGGAGGAGGAGAGGTGAGCAGGAGGAGGAGGTCTGAAGGAACTCTTCTTGAAAAGAGAAAATATGTGAATATTTAAATGTTTGACTGTTTGTCAGCAGGAGAAGGAGGAGGAGCAGATCTCCTCTCTGCTGCAGGAGAACGAGGAGGTCAGGAAGCAGCTGAGGAGCAGAGAAGAGGAGGTAAGACAACAACTTTCAGAAGAACACAGAGCAGCTACAGCCGAGCTCAACACAGCTGATTGACAGTGTGATGGACCAATTGGGTTGTTTGTAAGCGGCACTCAAACAGGGGGCGGGGCATCACAGGGGCCGGGGCAACATCACAGAGCTCTGACAGCAGTGAAGTCTGAAACAAGGCAGCTCGCTGCTGAGAAACACGAGTGAATGTTTTCATCCTAAAATTAATTAGATAAAAGCAGTTAACTCCTCCTGTCGGTAAACGGCTCCGTTATCATAACAGCATCCGGCTGCAAGAGTTTATTAATCCAAATCTCCGGCGCCGCCTCGGCTCCTCCAGAGCTCCTGCAGCTCAGCAGCTGTTTGTGGGCAAGCAGAGACTCCGTCCCTCCGCTCTGCCTGAGGTCTCTGTCCTCTCCAAACAATCTGAAAGCCAAAGTCTGTGACTTCCCAACAATCCATCCATCATCCGTCACACAGTTTGTAGCTCGACATGTAGTGAGCGTGCAGCTCGGTATAACAGCGTAAAGTAGTGAGCGTGCAGCTCGTATAACAGCGTAAAGTAGTGAGCGTGCAGCTCGGTATAACAGCGTAAAGTAGTGAGCGTGCAGCTGGTATAACAGCTGTAAAGTAGTGAGCGATGCAGCCCGTGATAACAGCCGCAAAGCAGTGAGCGTGGCAGCTGGTATAACAGCCGCAAAGTAGTGAGCGTGCAGCTGGTATAACAGCGTAAAGTAGTGAGCGCGCAGCTCAGTATAACAGCCGTAAAGTAGTGAGCGTGCAGCTGGTATAACAGCGTAAAGTAGTGAGCGCGGCAGCTCGTGATAACAGCGTAAAGTAGTGAGCGTGCAGCTGGTATAACAGCGTAAAGTAGCGAGCGTGCAGCTGGTATAACAGCCGTAAAGTAGTGAGCGTGCAGCTCGTGATAACAGCGCGAAAAGTAGTGAAGCGCTGCAGCTGGTATAACAGCCGCAAAGTAGTGAGCGCGCAGCTCGTATAACAGCCGCAAAGTAGTGAGCGTGCAGCTGGTATAACAGCCGTAAAGTAGTGAGCGCGCAGCTGGTATAACAGCGTAAAGCAGTGAGCGCGCAGCTGGTATAACAGTGTAAAGTAGTGAGCGCGCAGCTGGTATAACAGCCGCAGAGTAGTGAGCGCGCAGCTGGTATAACAGCCGTAAAGTAGTGAGCGCGGCAGCTGGTATAACAGCGTAAAGTAGTGAGCGCGCAGCTGGTATAACAGCCGTAAAGTAGTGAGCGCGCAGCCCGTGATAACAGCCGTAAAGTAGTGAGCGTGCAGCTGGTATAACAGTGTAAAGTAGTGAGCGCGCAGCCTCGTGATAACAGCCGCAAAGTAGTGAGCCGCAGCTGGTATAACAGCCGTAAAGTAGTGAGCGTGCAGCTGGTATAACAGCGCAGAAGTAGTGAGCCGTGCAGCTCGTATAACAGCCGCAAAGCAGTGAGCGTGCAGCTGGTATAACAGTGTAAAGTAGTGAGCGTGCAGCTCGTGATAACAGCCGCAAAGTAGTGAGCCGTGCAGCTGGTATAACAGCCGTAAATTAGTGAGCGCGCAGCCTCGTGATAACAGCCGCAAAGTAGTGAGCCGTGCAGCTCGTATAACAGCACAGCAGTAGTGAGCGTGCAGCTGGTATAACAGCGTAGAAGTAGTGAGCGCTGCAGCTCGTGATAACAGTGTAAAGTAGTGAGCGCGGCAGCTGGTATAACAGCCGTAAAGTAGTGAGCGCGCAGCTCGTGATAACAGCCGCAAAGTAGTGAGCGTGCAGCTCGTGTAACAGCGTGAAATTAGTGAGCGTGCAGCTCGTGATAACAGTGTAAAGTAGTGAGCGCGCAGCCTCGTGATAACAGCCGTAAAGTAGTGACCGTGGCAGCTCATGATAACAGCGTAGAAGTAGTGAGCGCTGCAGCTCATATAACAGCGTGAAAGTCGTGGCGCTGCAGCCTCGTGATAACAGCGCAAAGTAGTGAGCGTGCAGCTGGTATAACAGCTGTAAAAGTCGCGGCGCTGCAGCTCGTGATAACAGTGTAAAGTAGCGGCGGCAGCTGGTATAACAGCGTAAAGTCGCGGAGCTGCAGCTCGTGATAACAGCCGTAAAGTAGCGAAGCGTGCAGCTGGTATAACAGCGTAAAGTCGTGGAGCGCAGCAGCTCGTATAACAGTGTAAAGTGGTGAGCGTGCAGCTCGTATAACAGCGTAAAGTGGTGGCGTGCAGCTCGTATAACAGCCGTAAAGTCGCGGAGCTGCAGCTCGTGATAACAGCGTAAAGTGGTGAGCGTGCAGCTCGTGATAACAGTGTAAAGTCGCGGACGCGCAGCTCGTGATAACAGCCGTAAAGTGGTGAGTGTGCAGCTCGTGATAACAGCGTAAAGTGGTGGAGCTGCAGCTCAGTGATAACAGTGTAAAGTCGCGGAGTCGCAGCTCATGATAACAGCGTAAAGTGGTGAGCGTGCAGCTCGTGATAACAGCGTAAAGTGGTGAGCGTGCAGCTCGTGATAACAGCGTAAAGTGGTGAGCGCGGCAGCTCGGATAACAGCGCAAAAGTCGTGGAGCGTGCAGCTCGTATAACAGTGTAAAGTGGTGAGCGTGCAGCTCGTATAACAGTGTAAAATCTGTTTGCAGAATCTGCCAGGTGCTGCTGTGAAACAACATTATACTAGTTGTTATTTCTGTAGCTGATGGTGGTGTTTGTTGTTGTGAAGGTGTACGCTCTGACTCAGAGGACGGAGGAGCTGGAGAAAGACAGGGATCGTGTCCGATTGGCTCTGGAGCAAACTGAGGCAGCTATGATTGGTTACAGGGAAAGAGCCCACCAACAGGAGAAGAGCCCGGGGGCGGGGCCTAATCCAGACGAGGTCAGTGTATCTGTGATTAGCCGGTTAGTTTGAAAGTTGAGTTTTCCTCACAGACAACAAACACACCAGCAGCAGATGTGAGATTAAGACTGTTTGTTCACACCTGGACGCCTTAAACACCTGACTGACTAAGCTAAGCTAACTGTGTGTGTGTGTGTGTGTGTCAGCAGGGTGTGGGGGACAGACTGGTGGTGCTGCAGCGTCTCGTGGCCGAACTGGAGCTGGAACAGAAACGACTGAACAGGAGAAACTCTCATCTGGAAAATCAGAAAGACAAACTGAAGAGAGACAGAAACACTCTGAGAGACACACTGAGACAGGTACACACACACTGAGACAGGTACACACACACTGAGACAGGTACACACACACTGAGACAGGTACACACACACTGAGACAGGTACACACACACTGAGACAGGTACACACACACACACACTGAGACAGGTACACAAACACTGAGACAGGTACACACACACTGAGACAGGTACACACACACAGAGACACACTGAGACAGGTACACACACACACACACACAACACACACACACACTGAGAGATAGGTACACACACACTGAGACAGGTACACACACACACACACACTGAGACAGGTACACACACACACACACACACACACTGAGACAGGTACACACACACACTGAGACATGCACACACACACACACACTGAGAGATAGGTACACACACACTGAGACAGGTACACACACACTGAGACAGGTACACACACACACACACACACTGAGACAGGTACACACACACACACACACAGAGACAGGTACACACACACACACACACACACTGAGACATGCACACACACACACACACACACTGAGACAGGTACACACACACTGAGACAGGTACACACACACACACACACACACTGAGACATGCACACACACACACACTGAGAGATAGGTACACACACACTGAGACAGGTACACACACACACACACACTGAGACAGGTACACACACACACACACACACACTGAGACAGGTACACACACACACACACACACACACTGAGACAGGTACACACACACACACAACACACACACTGAGACAGGTACAGGTGTTGCGTGTGTTCACATGCTCGGTGCTGTTTGTGTGTTTCAGGTGGAGGAGGAGCGTTCGAGGTTCAGACAGCAGCTGACTGACAGCAGCAGATCTCAGGTGAGACACACACAGGTAGATCTTTGTGTGTGTGTGTGTGTGTGTGTGTGTGTGTGTGTGTGTGTGTGTGTGTGTTTGTGTTAACCTTTCTTGTTTTTCAGTCTGCAGTCACCACAGAAGAAGAACGGCTAAGAAGCAGAGTGAGGGAGCTGGAGGAGCAGGTGAGAGCATCACAGAAGAAGAGTTTCAGATCTTTGACTTGTTGGTGGATGTTGATGATGTCACTGCGTCCTCTCTCCTCAGGTGAGTCAGCTCCGTCTCTCATTGGCTGTGGATCAGCAGCAGAGGGCGGAGTTTATCCAGCAGTCCTCCAGAAACAGCCAGTGGCTGCTCTCTCTGAGGCACGACCTCACAGACTCGCTGGCCGCCGTCACGCGCCATCCAGTCCCGTCCTGTCCTGGAGTCCGAGACGCAGCGATTGGACCGCAGCCTGAGAGAGGAGGAGCTTAGGATGTCCCTCAGCCAATCGTAACGCCTGAAAAATAAAAACTTAATAAAAATCTTTTGACCAAAAACTTTAAATCTGAACCTGCTCAGAGACAATCAGCTGTTTCCAGTCGGTGCACAACTGGTGGATTTATTGATCACAGGGTTGCTGACTTCTGAACTGGGTCGGTTCGTCCGTCCCCCTTTTTTCTAGAACTGGTCTCCAAAATCTGGTTTTCCCTCTGTGGGTCCGTGTAGCGCCGATGACGCAGGATGACATCACCAAAACCGTCCGCTCACTGAGTTACCTGTCAGCCTGTGTGACCTGACATTTACAGCTACTGGTTAAAAGGACCAGAACCAAAACACCGGACCTGTTATTCTTTGGCCTGGACCAAATGGACCAGGCTGCAGGTGTGTTACTGTACTGTGATCCACAGAACAAGGTACAGCTCCTGCACAGACCGGATCGGTACACTAACGGCTGCAGTCGACCCTGAACGTCTCGTCTGGACGTTTTCACTGTGAAACAGAACCAGATTTAAAATTTCTTGTTTACTTGGAGTTTGTAGACGTTAAAGTTACTGGACGGCAGTGGTGGAAACAGAGTACATTTACTCCAGGACTGTACCTCTGAATACTTTCTCCACCACTGCTGTCCAGACAGACCAGTTCATGAAACAGAAACCAGTTAGAGGAGCTCAGTTAAAGTGAAACTGCACCAGTTACTGATCTGTTGTTACAAAACTCCACAAAATGTTTACTGACTTATTTATTGACGTATTTATATTTTATACTTTCATTCCTGTCAGACGACCTCTGAGCCAGTACACACTGCGTTTCCCACGATGCTTCAGTCTGAGCTCGTGTGGAGGTCAGAGGTCAGCTGTGTGTTTGTGCAACGTTCAATAAAAACCAAAGTTTGGATTTTAAATTTGATTATTGTCTTTACTTCTGACTCGTCCTCCTGTTCTCCTCTCTGCAGCCTGCAGGAGGCGCTGACAGCACCTGCTGTGATCCTGTGCGTCATGTTTACACTTTTTAGAGAAAAACTTGAGAAAAGTTTCTTTTACATGACAGCAGAACTTGTTAAAACTAGTTTAAAGAGAACCAGTTAGTTGATGGATTGAATGTGACAGTAAAGGGTCACTAAGCCCCTGATATACCTGCTTCTAACAATGCGTAGGCGTAGACACGTGGCGCCGGCTTGAACAGCACGGTTCACATACTGGGCTGCGTACCTTGCGTGTACCTGGAGGGTTAAACGTGTATCTGTGTGTCTTTCTTGCCAACTTCGAATCTGTTCGCTCTGCTGCATGTCGAGTTTCATGTTTAACGGAAACATACAGCTGACGTGTTTCTGGGCTGTCGCTTTCTGAGTCTGAGGTTTGAACTTTTTGTTACTGGATTGGTTTTTATCGTATTTATTTTTGTTCTGCTTCGATATTTGTAAACAGTTAAATTATTATAACCTGTTATTCACTGCAGGTTGGTCCTGAGTCTTGTGTGTGTGTTGTGCCCACACACACACTTCAGCCGTCCGTCATGTAAACAGCTCGTTAGCGTCTCCTGACGACTGGAACTTTTCACACCTGCTTCATTAGTGAAGACATGGCAGCAATCAGAGGTGTGAAGAGCTAACGAGCAGCAGCAGAAACACATGATGCAACCGTTGCATTAGAGACAAACCGTTCATCAGAGCTTGTTTTTCAGAGATCATGTCAGTTACTTTCAAACTTTATGATGCAATCTCCTCACTTTGATACAGAACGTGTGTTTGAACTGAACAAATCCATCTCTGAACTTCATTTCCCCAAAAATAAGTCTTTTTATTTGGGAACACATCTAATCCATCAGACCAGGGTTTTAAAGTCGGAGACTGCAGGCCTCCCCTCAGACAAAGCTTGTGAAACGTGCCCCCCCACCACATCTTTAGTTTACTTGGTAAGTTTCACTCAATTCCTGGATGCATGAGGGATCATGATAATGTTACTTGAGCCTGATATTGCTGTTTGACATAACTTCTGACTACATCAAATAGTTTTAAAGAAGATTTGTCCTTATTAGTTTCTGACTCTGATGGAGAAAAAACCCAAGAACTCCTGTGTCTGAACTCTCTCACATGCAGGCTGTTCTATGTGATTTCCTTTTGATAACTAATTTATTAAGTAATGTGATATTGTTTCACTTCCATTCACTGAGCCTCCCCAGAAAGTGTAAGGAGGCCCGCCCCACAGCCTGCATTAGACTGTCCACTTTATAAATGAAGAATGTCTCTGTTAAACAGCACTGCAGCAGTCTAACCCTGTCAGACTCAGTGGACCAGTTGCTTAGATCACAATCGAAGCAGCAGAACTTCAAACATCAAACATGTGACTAGATGCGCTCAGGCCGAGCCTCCTTTATGGGGTTTTATATATTAACATGAGAAACTACAGTGAAGCTGAAGCTTATTGCCTTAATGATGCACTTCTGACCTTCAGCCTCCTCAGGAGCCCTCAGAGTCCTGTTAAAACAAAGTGGCTTAGATCAGCTCTAAGGATCACATTTACAATCCCAAGCCAATCAGGAAATAGACCTTCGCCCCCCCAATTTTAGAGCACAATCCCTTTGTTTTTTTGCTCGCCAACCTGATGCTTATTCTCCTCTTACTTTGAAAATGCTGTAAGCTCCTGTCTTTTTTTCAGAAATAGTTTCTTTCAGTTGCAGACAGACAGTTTGAAAGAATATCCGTCGTCACTATGAAATAAAAGACTCCCGTGTTTTTTCAGTACATCATCCGGGACCAGACGGTAACGGACCTGCTAGCTGAACTTAACTTTCAGCACTATGCTATGTTGCTGCCTTCATCAGCACAAGACAATGAAAGATGTCAGATACCAGAGCTGATTGTAAAGAGTGGACAAGGCTTTTTATGTGGACACCTTGTGAAGCAGTGTCTGACTGTGGGCCCTAATCCAGCTCGAGTCTCCCAAATCTGCTTGTCCCAAAGCCTGATGTTGAAAGTTTCAAGTTTCATGTCTACCACTGACATTGCAAGTGATAAATGAGTGTACAAAGCATTGAATAATTTAGTACAAAGTTATTGGTGCAAGATTTTTTTATGGGGCGTTCTGATCAGCATCATGATATGCCACACCTGTGAGGTGGATGGGTTATCTCTGCAAAGGAGAAGAGCTCAGTAACGCAGATTTTGACAGATTTGTGAACAATATTTGAGAGAAATAGTCGTTTTGTGTACGTAGAGAAAGTCTTAGATCTTTGACTTCAGCTCAGGATGAATGGGGGCAAAAAAAAGTGCTGAGTGTATAATTTTGTTCAGTGTATACATCATGTATTCTATGATGTGTAATGTTTTATTGTTGTACTTTTACAGTGTAAAGCACATTGGTCAGCTTCAGTTGTTTTAAGTGTGCTATTTAAATGAAGCTGATATTCAATACTGTCACAACCTTTTCAAGTCAAATTCAACTTCTGGCTAAAACCCAGGAATTGTCTTTGCTTTGAGGCCTGAGGAGTTTACCAGATGGGTCTGCTGAAGAGTCGCACATCCCTGGGAGGCACCAGTGCAGATTGTCAGTGTGCTGGATGAGTTTCCTCAGTCGGTGAAAACCTGCTGTGCTCGCAGTTTGTTTGGACCCACTGTGTCCCTTTCCCCTTCCGTGCACTGCAAACATAATCCAGTAGGCAGTACAGGGAAGCGTTTATGGTTTGCCCAAAAATTCAGAGCACCCTAACCGCCGTTCCTCCTGACGTGGAATGATTTTACTGCCATGAGACGGACATACAAATTTTCTTGCGTTCACCTCTCGTCTTGCGGCCTGTGAAAACTAGGATATTCTCACAGTTGCCGGTACAGGGAGTCGCCCTCATTCACAGAAATGACTTGGGGCGGAAGTAACACTCTCCTCTTCTCCGTCATCACCTCCAGAGAGTCCAGCTCAAGCCCTCTTCCAATCACTGAGCTGGCCTCTCTAACTTTCTTGTAGAGCTTGTTAGCTCCTCTTGGCAGCATAAAAGATGACGCCACAAATTGGTAGAACATCTGCAGCATCTTGTTGCAGATGTTGAAGCCTCTAAGCCTCCACGGGGAGTAGAGCCAGCTCTGGCTCTTCTTGTAGAGGGCCCCTATGTTTCCAGCCCACTCGTCCAGATCTATTCATGGGAGTGAACCACCTAAACATTCTACACCTGGATGGGTACAGGGTTCCGGCAGACGTCCACAATCAGCTCCCTCGTCTTGCTAATGTTCAACTGCAAAGTCACCCACCAGGCTTCTGTATTTCTCCTCATTCCAAACTGTGGCTGGTCAGGCAATCTGTTATCCAGGGCCTGAGGTGGGAGAGTATCAGCCTGGTTAAAGATCTGCTCCAGGACTCCACACAGCTTCAGAGCATGTACCTTGACCACCTCTATGCTCAGGCCATCAGGGTCTGTTGCCTTTCCTGAGTGGAGTCTTGAGAAGAAGGCTCTGTTATACTAATACTTGAAAAGAGAGTCGCAGGGCTGTGAACTGATCACCACCCGGTGGTTAGCTGGATCAGATGGCTTGGCTGACTACCGGACACACCTGGTAAACCCAAACGTCTTTTGAGAGTGAACTGGGAAAATTTGCGGGATGCCCCTGTCCTCGAGGCCTTGGCAGAAACCTGAAAACCTGCTGGAGGTGATCGAGGCCATCAAGCTGAAGAAGGAGGTCTATCAGGCTTTGTTGGGGTCTTCTGAAGCAGCAGACAGTGATCACCAAAGAGAATATACCCGAGTTTAAGAGTAGTTTGTGGAAGCCATGGAAAAGGACTTTCAGTTGGTCTCAAGGAAGTTTGAGCAAGCCAGTAGTAGACTCAAGAAGGGGAAGCAGGGTCGTGTTCAGCAGGGCAGGAGAACGGATCCTGATTGGGGATATTGTTAAGTGGTGGCACTTTGAGGAACTCCTGAACCTGACCTCTGTGGAGGAGACAGGGTTTGTAAACCTTACCTGTGTCACTGCATGAGGTCTTTGGGGTAGTTCCACAGTGGTGAGCCCCCATGTATGGATAAGATTCCCCCTGAGAATGTGAAGGATCCGGACAGTGTTGGGCTGACATGCCTCTTTGATGTTGTGTGAAGGTCTGGGATCCCATCAATGGGCAGACAGTGGTGGTGGTTTCCATTTTTAAAAGAGGGCCAGAGGTATTGCTCAAATTATCAGGCCACTAACTGCGCAGCCTCGCTGGTAAAGCTTACGCTGAGGTGCTGGAAATGAGAGGATCTAAACTCAGATCAGAACATCATCTACTGGGGCTTGGGGCCATAAAAAATCTTGCACTGTGGCCCGTCATTTCCGGCACTATCCCGTTGGTAAGCTGCACCCTCCCTTTGGGTTTGGGAGAGATAAATGAGCTGTATGACGGAGAGCTTTGGTCAGTAAGCTGTTCGAGCTCAGCAGCTTCTGTCTGACGATGGAAGAAGACGAACTCTGCTTTCCTCAGCTCCTCAACGCCTCCTGCAGGAGGCCGAAGCCTCCTCAGTCTGAGGCTGTGCTCGTTTACATCCTGCTGTTCTGCATCGCTTTTCTCAGTGCCGCTCTCAACCTCATGGTCATCGTCTCCATCGCCCACTTCAGGTAGAGATAAACTTTAACTGTCCTCAGCTTTACTCTACTGTAAAATGTGTATGAGCTCAAATAAGTGTCAGTAATTCATTTTAAAGCTTGTGTCTTTGGGAAAATGATGATTTTAGAAATGATTTCTAGAATGTCAACATTTCTCAGCCTCTGTCCTACTCATTATTGATCTAATTTGTGCACACATTGTATTTTGACATTCTGTGTTTTTCTACATCTACAAACTTTAGTTTCTCCTCGATTTTTTCACATTTACAGAAACTGATATACAACCACGGGCTTTGCAATTTAGTGGCTTTACCCTCCCTTTTATTTTGACATACTTTGGTTTTAACTACTCTTACTGCTTTTGATAATATTGGCAATGACACACAGTGTTTATGGTGATGGATGTGTAGAAAAGATTTGCGGTTTGTAAAATCCGACTGTCAAAATAAATGTGCACTAATGATGTTAACAGTGAGGTTACACACAGAGGGAGGAAATATAGAAGTGCTTTTGTTTCAAATGTGGATTGTGTGAGTTTTCAAAACTGAAATCAGAGCCAGCATTTGTATTTGTTCCTTCAGTGTGTGATCATCATGTCTAACTTCAGTGTCCCACAGTTTTCTGCTTTGAATCTCTGCTCAGGTTTTCATAGCTGTTGATGTTGTGTAACCTCAATGTTTCTGCACAAATCTTATTATCTTATTCCCCCTAAAACTACAAATTCTTTTTGCATATTGACAAACTTCAGTTTTTCCTGCAGAGTTTTTCACAGGTTTACTGAAGCTGATATTCAACCATTCTTCTTAGTAACTCATTGAACCTTATTTGAGCTCATAGCAGTGGCTTCAGCTTCCCTTTAATTCTGAAATACCTTGTTTTTGAACCCTTTTTCCTGCTTTTATTGAAGCTGCTCTTTTTGATAATGCTGATGATGATGCCCTCTCCCTGCAGGCAGCTCCACTCCCCCACCAACCTCCTCCTCCTCTCTCTGGCTGTATCAGACTTCTTCTTGGGCCTCTTGGTGATGCCGGTTGAAATCCTTCTGACAGTGAAATGCTGGATCCTGGGTGACCTCATGTGTGCTCTTTATTTTTTCCTACCCATCATTCTCGTCTCTGCCTCTGTAGGAAACATGGTGCTCATATCAATCGACCGCTACGTGGCGATTTGTGACCCTCTGCATTACCCGACCAGAATCACTGACAGAGTAGTTACCGTCGGTGTTTGTACGTGTTGGATCTGCTCTGTTTTCTACACCGTTTTCCTTTTATATGAACACCTGAAGCAGCCAGGCAGGTATAATTCATGTTATGGAGAGTGTAAGGTAAATGTTGCAGGAGATGTGGACCTTATTGTTGTTTTTATTATTCCCATTACTGTCATTGTAGTTCTGTATATGAGAGTGTTTGTCGTGGCGGTGTCTCAGGCTCGTGCGATGCGCGCTCATGTTGCCGCCGTCAAACTCCAGTCAGGGATGCTGACGGCGAAGAAATCTGAGCTGAAGGCAGCCGGGACTCTAGGTGTTCTTGTAGCGGTGTTTCTGATGTGCTATTCTCCTTACTACTGCCTCTCTCTCACAGGCCGCAACCTCTTGATCGGTTCTTCAACTGAGGCCTTCATGAGCTTTCTGACGTATTTTAACTCCTGTCTGAACCCTGTGCTCTATGCCTTCTTCTACCCCTGGTTCAGAAAAGCTGTTAGACTCATTGTCACTCTTCAGATACTGGAGCCGGGCTCCTGTGAGGCCAACGTACTGTAGAGAGAGACACCGTGCAGGGAGGCGGGGGTAATCTCCTTTTTCTAATCACAACATTATATCTGATGTACGTTCTTCAAATATGAGAAATATGTTTTATTCCCTTGCCCAGTTAGTGTCAGTGTTTGTGCTTGTTCACTGAACTGCAGTTTGGAGTCTCTGGATCCGGGAAAGGGCACTGCCCAGGGACTCCATTGTTCTGCTGGGGGACTTTGACGCTCACACAGGGGAACCAAAGAGAAACCTGAACATTGTGTTCGGGAAGAACGAGGCCAACAATGGCCACAATGTAAAGTTGTCCTTTAACTGTATTGTTTTATCCTCGACATTTTCAATGATTATATATTTGTAGCAGCATATACAGATTTTTTTGGATATGTCACAATAAATCAAATCAAGCGGCCTGCCTGATCTGAGTCTTGTTATTGAACTTCTCTTTTAGTTTTGAGTTGGTCAAAATCAATGATTGACTTTGTGGTTGCATCATCAGATCTGCAGCCGTATGTCCTGGACAGTCGGGTAAAGGGAGGTGCAGAGCTGTGAACTAATCATCCACCTGGTGGTGAGCGGGATCAGATGGCTGGGGAGACTTCCGGACACACCTGGTAAACCCAAAATGTGTAGTGAGAGTGAACTGGGACCATTTGCAGGATGCCCCTGTCCTCGTGGACACCAGCGGTCAAGGTGGCTATCAAGGTAAAAAAGGGGGTCTTCTGAAGCGGCAGACAGTGTTCATCAAAGAAAGAAATCCGGGTGTGGGAGTAGTTTGGGGAGGCCATGGAAAAGGACTTTAAGTTGGCCTCATGGAAGTTCTAGCAAGCCATTAGACATCTCAGGAAGGGAAGCAGGGATGTGATCAGCAGGGCAGGAGAACTGATCCTGACTGGGGATATTGTTGAGTGGTGGAAAGGGCACTTTGAGGAACTCCTGAACCCGACCAACATGTCCTCCGTAGAGGAGGCAGAGTATGGAAGCCTTACTTGTGTGCCTGCCAGAGGTCTTTGAGGTAGTTAAGGATCTCCTCAGTGGCGAGGCCTCAGCAGTGTGACTAATTCCTTCTCCTTGTTTCCCCACTAGACGCAAAATACCTTTCCAACTCTTTCCACCAGCTGTCATATGACTGAAGTGATCAATGAAATTCTGTGGAATTTTCTTGCTTCTTCAGTGAGAATTTTATTTTTTTTCTATTTCCAGGTGTTTCATTACGTCTCTCATGATGTTTAAATGAGTTGGTGGAGTATTTTGTTTCAAACTGAGTAAGATCAATCTGCGAGCCAGTAGGCTGACAAATGATACAATGTTGTGTTCCACACTGCTTTTTAGCGTATTCTGACCATAATGCCTGGAATTGGATCCAAGTTTATACGTCTATGCAGGATTATTGATGCTGTTCTGAAGATATCGTTCCAGTAATTTAATATCATTGGGCAACTCCAGAACATATGACCCAAGGAAGCTGGTGACAATCTGCAGCAGCCACATGAAGGATCCGTTTTTGGAAATTCAATTCAAAGAACGTTATTTATCCGTTAGGAACTTAATTTGTATTGAGCATTGAGCGGTTCCACAAACACAGCACAATATACCACACACACACATTATATGTAAGTAATAAATAGTTCTATGTAAATAAGTAAAGAAATATTTTATTAAGTTTTTGTTTAGACCAATGCAAGCTGTGGACTATTTTAAACTATAAGAGGCCACGCCTTACGCATATGGAAAATTGATGTTTGTGTCAGGGCTGTCCTCCACAGTTCCTCTGTAATCTCCTCACCTAGGTCGACCTAACAAGCAGATTTCAGAAGAAGTTTTACATGTCAGATTTGAGAGTTTGTCAGACATTTGATATACCTCCTTTTTTAAGGATCTTGCATGAATATCAGATCCCTTGATGATTGTTGGGGAGATTTAGGATAGAATAAATTATTACACTTAACATAAATCCGCACCTGCAACTGCTGTGTATTGTATTTTTCCTTTATCTGCTCAAATGTTGGGAACACCCCATCTATAAATGTTTGAATATTGTACTGTTAAATAAGGTGTTACGCCCCACCCTTTGGTGGCAACATGGGGTAAACAACACCCTAACACTGACCCAAACTCAACACAAATAAACACCTTTAAAACAACCAAAATGTCCCAGCTGAGAAGCAGCAAGACCAGCAGTCCCAAATCAAGAAGCCACCCCTGACACCTCATAAAGCAATTAGCTGGAAAACTCCCGCAGCAGAACTAGAAGACAGAAAAGAACATGGACACAGCACAGAGAAAAACATACAGCCGTAACATAAGGGAGCAAAGAAATGGTTTTCAATAAGAGGGCTTTGAAGAGAGGCAGACTGCCAGCTGACGTCCAGCCATAAAATTTTCAAACCTGAGATCTTGAGCGTTTGAGAAACTACTGGGCTGACTAAAGATTTAGGTTGTAAAGTGGGTAAGGCTGAAAATAGTAGGGCAGGAAGGGTAGAGGGGGTGCAACATGTCTTTTCTATGTTTACCCACGATGGAGGTTGTTTTTGTAACCAATAGGTCATTAGCTTAACTTCCCCAACAATAAAGTTAAAAAATTTGGTCATCCCCTGCTGATTTGGGCCTCTGGAGGAAAGCTTTTTTTATTCTGGGCATTTCCTTATCCAAATAAATTCTGAAATACTTTTATCTATGGTGTGAAAGACATTTTAGGGAGGAAGGTTATCTTAATTATATCAATTTGGCCAACCAATGACATCCCTTTTGTAATCTAATAATTTAAAAAAGTTCTCTTTAGAAAGGTCGGAAAACACTTTGGTAAAATTGATTCCTAAATATTTAAACTGAGTCAAAACTTTGAACAGTAAGAAAGGTTGTCGATCATCTGGGACCTTAATAGGAAATAATGTACTTTATTAATACTGACTTTATGTCCTGATATTTGTAAGAATTTATTTAAAATGGAAGTTATTGCCGGGTAGTATAGTACAGTACTTAGCACTGTCGACTCACAGCAAGAAGGTTGTGGTTTCGAGCCCCGGTTGCCCTGGCCTTTCTGTGTGGTGTTTGCATGTTCTCTTGAGTCTGCATGGGTTCTGTCCGGGTGCTCTGGCTTCCTCCCCCGTCCAAAGATATGCAGGCTAGGTTAATTGGTGTCTCTATGTGTGGCCCTGCGATGGACTGGCGACCTTACCAGGGTGTACCCCACCATTCGCCTGATGTCAGCTGGGAAAGGCTCCAGCCCCCTGCTACCCCCTATGCAGGATAAGCAGTTGATGATTGACGGTTATTGCAGACTGATATTTAGGGCTAAAGGTTGGAAACATAAATTATTAAATCATCAGCAAACAATGAGACTTTATGTTCCCTTTCTGATGATTCATTAATGACCTTTAAAAAGAGAGGTCCAATATCTGCAAAAAATTCAGGCGTATAACTGGGTGCTTTTGAAGTTTGCAAGCTATGTATTGCTACAGTAGTCTCCTCTAATAAGTATTTACCATCCTGACTGATAGAAGGAATGTTCAGACCATCAAAAACATTCTCTAAAGTACCTTTTCGATTCTGTTGTACATGGTCTGAGATAAAGCTGTTTAAATTCCTGGTTTGATTTCTAAATTATCTTTTGTTATACATTCAGACCCAGTGCAAATTTCAGGTATAAATCTTGATGTCTCAGATATTTATATCTGATGAGCCAATTTTATTTCTACTTTTCTTTCCAAATTTTCAACTTTCATTAGCTCGTTTCACAGTTCCATTAAGACCTTTACAATTCCAGGTAACAAATTTCACCACACTTCCTTCACGAGTCATAAAAGGCCCAATGAAACTCCTGTTCATTGTCTACTCTAGGAAGACAGACTCATAATGTGATATTATGAGTATATTTGCATCCACAAAGAAGGGAAAAAAGATAAAAACGAAACAAAAAGACAATGCGTGCAAATATCAACATTTAACAGCTTTACAACCTCAGACACTTCAGTTTAGAATGTAAGCTTGAGTTCCTTACCCTACTTCAAAGGCTTTTGTCCTTGGTACTCTCCCTTGGTTTGTGGAAAAGGGGCAATTCTTTTGGCTGGACATGGTCCGTTTGGGGTGAGAAACTCACCTCATGGAATGTGGGAAGAAGGGGCAGCAGGTGAAATATGGCTGGTCACTATAATTATTAGCCTCAAAATACGCTTTTATATCAAATCATGTCCTTTGGTATTTGTGTGGGGATCTATTCACTTTAGCAACATTTTAGTTGAAGAAATCCTCTGCAGCTCGTGGGGAATCAAAGGATGCCTAATCCTGTCAATACTGATGCACAAGTTTGGCTGGGTGGAACATCCGTCTATCCATCCATCTTCATCCGCTTATCCGGGATCGGGTCGCGGGGGCCGCAGCTCCAGCAGGGGACCTCAAACTTCTCTTTCCCGAGCCACATTAACCAGCTCTGACTGGGGGATCCCGAGGCGTTCCCAGTCCAGTGTGGAGATATAATCTTTCCACCTAGTCCTGGGTCTTCCCCGAGGCCTCCTCCTAGCTGGACGTGCCTGCTAGGAGGCATGTCCAGCTAGGAGGCACAGTATCCCTAGGCAGGCGTCCAGGAGGCATCCTTACCAGATGCCCAAACCACCTCAACCGGCTCCTTTCAACGCAAAGGAGCAGCGGCTCTACTCTGAGCTCCTTGCAGATGGCTGCAAGCTTCTCAACCTATCTCTAAGGGAGGCACCAGCCACCCACCTGAGGAAACCCATTTTGGCCGCTTGTACCTGCGACCCAGCCTTCATGACCAT
Source organism: Lepomis macrochirus (assembly GCA_024633595.2). Classification (NCBI taxonomy): domain Eukaryota; kingdom Metazoa; phylum Chordata; class Actinopteri; order Centrarchiformes; family Centrarchidae; genus Lepomis; species Lepomis macrochirus. Next base: position 1,855,046 of record JALXJV020000016.1, read on the forward strand.
AGGTGAGGGTAGGAACAAAAACCGGTAGATCAAGAGCTTTGCCTTACGGCTCAGCTCTCTTTTCATCACAACGGTGCGGTAAAGCGAGTGCAATACCGCCCCAGCTGCCCCGTTTCTCCAGCCAGCCAAAACCCCGAGGTACATTCCCTACCTGGAGTTGGCACTCCACCGGTTTCCTGCTGAGAACAATGGCCACAGATTTAGAGCTGCTAATCCTCATCCCAACCGCTTCGCACTCTGCCAATGATGCCATCAGGACCACATCATCCGCCAAAAGCAGTTACGAGATCCCAAGCCCACAAAACCGCAGCCCTTCCTTGCCACGACTACGCTTCGATATCCTGTCCATGAATATCACAAACAGGACTGCTGACAAAGCACAGCCCTGGCGAAGGTCAACCAACTTACTGCCGAGTACTCGGACACAGCTCTCGCTTTGGATGTACAGGGCTTGGATAGCCCTGACAAGGGCCCCCCTCACCCATTACTCCCGCAGCACCTCACAAGGTATCTCCCAGGGAACCTGGTCATACGCCTACTCCAGTTCTACAAAGCACATCTAGACTGGGTGGGCATACTCCCAAGCCCACTCCAGGATTTTGGGAGAGTAAAGAGCTGGTCAGTTGTTCCACGACCAGGACGAAAACCGCATTGTTCCTCTTCGATCTGAGGTTCGACTGTTCGAACTCTCCATTCCAGCACCTTGGAGTAGACTTTACCGCGGAGGCTAAGAAGTGTGATACCCCTGTAATTGGCACACACTCCCCCCTTTTTTAACAGGGGAACCACCACCCCAGTCTGCCACTCCTTGGGCACTTTATCCGACTTCCACGCAATGTTAAAGAGATGTGTCATCTAAGACAGCTTTTAGCATTTCTGAGCGGATCTCATCAATCCCTGGGGCTTTGCAACTGTGGAGTAGTTTGACTACGTCAGTGACTTCATCCAGGGAATTTTTTAAAAACTCTTTTTGCACGTACTACACAAAAACAAATGTGTTTATTTATGGAGTTAAACTGTGGAACACCTTGGAGTATTAACTGAAGTGCTGCAAAAGTGATTGTAAATTTAAGAAGAAAAAGAAGAAGAAAAAAAAATACAGGAATGTTACAAGAAAAATGATGATAAACACGTTTAAAAAGGCAGAAATTAAAAAAAAATAAATAATGATAATTAAAGCGGCTGTATGGAGTTTTTCTACTAAAACCTTTTTTATTGCCTGTGTGTGAAGGGGTTGTAATCTGACATTAAAATGATCCACTTTTCGGGTTTGGCCATTAACTCTGAAGGCAGGTGTTTCTATTCCTATCCAAAGGCTCCAGGTCGGATTTTACACGAAATCCAGTGACTGACACCTGCGTGCGAGCTCCCGAGCCTCTGGCTGTGTCCAGAGCCCTGACTTTGCACTCAGCAGCGGCGACACTGCAACTTACGACATGGAGTCTAACACTAAGAAAGACCTGCTCCCAGCACAACACAGATTCCAGCATAAACTCAACCTGCAAGAAATGATGTAACAGTAAAAAGCTAATGTGGAGCGATTTGTTTACTATCCCATAGTGATGCAGCCACGAGCAGCTAGCTAACGCTACAGCAGCTCGGACCCGCCGCTGTTTGCTTCGTAACGTTCAATTTAGATTTATTGCCTTTTACTGATGGTACACAGCTTCTCCACCTCTCAGTCTGTAACTAACATGACCCACATAATATACAACCCAGAGGAAGAAGAGCCATCCACTAACACTAGTTACAGTAAAGTTACTTACTGCGGTCTGACTGTTATAAAGTGAGACACAATCTTATAATATTCAGTCCAGCTCTCTACCCGTTTCATTATCATCCAGTACATGTAGCTGTGCTGACACTGCTGAGCCTCCGGTGACAGATTCACAGACAGTAAAGATAGTTACTGAAAGCAGCAGGCGAGCTAACGATGTAGCACGTCGGCTAAATGCAGTAAATGTACCGTGATCATGTAACGAGCCTGGATTAGTTCAACCTGCAGCTGATAAAACTATTACTGTAACGTTGCAGTGGGAGTTTCCCTGAGTTCCCAGCTCTGTCTGTCTGTAGCCGCTGTCACTCTGCCTTTTTTCGGGAGCACTGTGCCGATATGCTGCTGTCTCGCTGCGCTGAATGAAGTAACGTTACGGCGCCGGTGTTGATCCGCCTCTGAGACGGGAACGTTGAAGTAACAGAGCCTGAACATGTCTGAGTGAAAAGCCACAGCCTGCATGCTGCTGTTCCTGCGTTTATTGCAGGATTTCTGCATGAAAGCGGTTGTGTTTCGGATTCTGCTCGCTCATGAGTTCAAGCGAGCACGCGTACGAGCACACACCTGGTTGCAATCTTAGAATCGCACCGCTAGTGGCCGCTGGAAACTACATAATGCCCTTTTAAGTGTAAAGATAGGTATTCCTGAAAATGTTTGGTGATTGGGGAGAGGATTGGGGTTGATCCATTCATAAAGCAGCTGTTTTTCTGTTTCTTTTGATGTGCACAAAAAAGCGACAGGTGCTACAAGATTTTTCTTCTTCCTGTGTGTGTGTGTATGTATGTATGTATATATATATATAACCGAAAGTCCTTCTCCATGTCTTCTCTGAACTTCTCCCACACCCGCTGCTTTGCATCTGCCACAGCAGAGGCTTCAGGCCTGTCAGTACCTTGCAATCGCCTTCGGAGTCCTCCGTGACAACAAATCCCAGAAGGCCTCCTTCTTCAGTCGGACGGCTTCCCTGACCACTGTGTCCACCACGGTGTTCGAGGGTTACCGCCTCTTGATGCACCTAAAACCTTGAGACCACAGCCTTCCGATGCGGCTTCAGCAGTAGAGGCTTTGAACATTGCCCACTCATGTTCAATCTCCAGATGCCAGAAAAGCTCCACCGGAGGTTTGAGTTGAAGATCTCAGGAACAGGGGCCTCCTTCAGACGTTCCCAGTTCATCCGCACTACCCGTTTGGGCTTACCAGGTCTGTCCAGAGTCTTCCCCCACCTCTTGACCCAATTCACCACCAGATGGTGATCAGTTGACAACTCTAGCCCTCTCTTCACCCGAGTCTCCGAAACATGGGGCCTCAAATCTGATGACACCATTACAAAATTGATTATCGATCTTCGGCCTAGGCTGCTCTGGTACCATGTACACTTATGAGCATCCTTATGTTCAAACGTGGTGTTCGTTATAGACAATCCATGAATAGCACAGAAGTATAGCAACAAACACCCATTCGGGTTCAGATCAGGGAGGCCGTTCCTCCCGATCACACCTTTCCAGGTATCTCCATTATTGCCCACATGTGAGCTGAAGTCTCCCAGCAGAACTATGGAGTCCCCTACAGGAGCCCCATACAGAACTCTATTCAGGGTCTCTAAGAAGGCCGAATACTCTGAACTGCTGTTTGGTGCATTTGCACAAACAACAGTCAGAGTCCCCCCCCCCCTCTACCCGAAGGCGTAGGGAGGCGACCCTCTCGTTTACCGGAGTAAACTTCAACGTAGCGGCGCTCAGCCTTGTGACTATCCCGACGGTTTAACCACCAGGGGCCCAGGTGATTACAAGGGCCCATGAGAGACAGCAACAATTGCTACATGGGTCGAGATCAGATGCTGTCATCCATTTATTCATACAGTGTTAACATGACGGGTTGCTATTTGTCCTGTGACATAACTACATTACGTTGCAGCTCCATCCCGTTGGTAAGCTGCACCCTCCCTTTGGGTTTGGAAGAGATAAATGAGCTGTATGACGGAGAGCTTTGGTCAGTAAGCTGTTGGAGCTCAGCAGCTTCTCTCTGACGATGGAAGAAGACGAACTCTGCTTTCCTCAGCTCCTCAACGCCTCCTGCAGGAGGCCGAAGCCTCCTCAGTCTGAGGCTGTGCTCCTTTACATCCTGCTGTTCTGCATCTCTTTTCTCAGTGCCGCTCTCAACCTGATGGTCATCGTCTCCATCGCCCACTTCAGGTAGAGATAAATCCCTCTGCTTCATCAGCTTTACTGTTCAACTGTAAAACATGTGTGAGCTCAAATAATAAGTGTCAGTAAGTCATTTTAAAGCTTGTGACTTTTTACTTTGGGAAAATTATGATAGAAATGATTTCAGCCTCTGTCTAACTTCATCGTTGATCTAATTTCTGCACACATTTTATTTTGACATTCTCAGTGTTTTTCTACATTTATACACATCTTAGTTTATCCCCGATAGTTTTTTCACAGGTTTACAGAAACTGATATACAACCACGGGCTTTGCAATTTAGTGGCTTTACCCTCCCTTTTCTTTTGACATACTTTGGTTTTAACTACTCTTACTGCTTTTGATAATATTGGCAATGACACACAGTTGAAGTGTTTATGGTGATGGATGTGTAGAAAAGATTTATGGTTTGTAGGAAAAATCAAAAATCATCAAAATAAATGTGCATAATTTTGTTAACAGTGAGGTTACACACAGAGGGAGGAAATATAGAAGTGCTTTTGTTTCAAATGTGGATTGTCTGAGTTTTCAAAACTGAAATCAGAGCCAGCATTTGTATTTGTTCCTTCAGTGTGTGATCATCATGTCTAACTTCAGTGTCCCACAGTTTTCTGCTTTGAATCTCTGCTCAGGTTTTCATAGCTGTTGATGTTGTGTAACCTCAATGTTTCTGCACAAATCTTATTATCTTATTCCCCCTAAAACTACAAATTCTTTTTGCATATCAACAAACAGTTTTTCCTGCAGAGTTTTTCACAGGTTTACTGAAGCTGATATTCAACCATTCTTCTTATTAACTCATTGAACCTTATTTGAGCTCATAGCAGTGGCTTCAGCTTCCCTTTAATTCTGAAATACCTTGTTTTTGAACCCTTTTTCCTGCTTTTATTGAAGCTGCTCTTTTTGATAATGCTGATGATGATACCCTCTCCCTGCAGGCAGCTCCACTCCCCCACCAACCTCCTCCTCCTCTCTCTGGCTGTATCAGACTTCTTCTTGGGCCTCTTGGTGATGCCGGTTGAAATCCTTCTGACAGTGAAATGCTGGATCCTGGGTGACCTCATGTGTGCTCTTTATTTTTTCCTACCCATCATTCTCGTCTCTGCCTCTGTAGGAAACATGGTGCTCATATCAATCGACCGCTACGTGGCGATTTGTGACCCTCTGCATTACCCGACCAGAATCACTGTCAGAGTAATTACTGTCGGTGTTTGTACGTGTTGGATCTGCTCTGTTTTCTACTCTGTTTTCCTTTTATATGAACACCTGAAGCAGCCAGGCAGGTATAATTCCTGTTATGGAGAGTGTAAGGTAAACATTGCAGGAGATGTGGACGTTGTTGTCATCTTTATTATTCCCATTACTGTCGTCATAGTTCTGTATATGAGAGTGTTTGTCGTGGCGGTGTCTCAGGCTCGTGCGATGCGCGCTCATGTTGCGGCTGTCAAACTCCAGTCAGGGTTTCTGACGACAAAGAAATCTGAGCTGAAGGCAGCCGGGACTCTAGGTGTTCTTGTAGCGGTGTTTCTGATGTGCTATTCTCCTTACTACTGCCTCTCTCTCACAGGCCGCAACCTCTTGATCGGTTCTTCAACTGAGGCCTTCATGAGCTTTGTGATGTATTTTAACTCCTGTCTGAACCCTGTGCTCTATGCCTTCTTCTACCCCTGGTTCAGAAAAGCTGTTAGACTCATTGTCACTCTTCAGATACTGGAGCCGGGCTCCTGTGAGGCCAACGTACTGTAGAGCAGTGGTGCGCAAACTGTTTCTGTCCTGCCCCCCCTTTAGAAGCCAAAAACATTGATGACCACACCTCAGCACAAGTTCTTTAAAGTTTATCACTCATTAACAATGCGGGAGATCGAAATAAACAGGATTCAGGTGAGCAAATTAGCCTTGCCAGCGTCAGAGCACTTTTGTTTATGTCACCACATGAATCATATCCATATAACTTTAGCTCAACATCCACGACCCCTGTGTACAATGACGCAGCTCAGAAAAAGTGCAGTGATTCCACTGAGTCGGAAATGTGCAAATCTCTAAATGACACCATGGATCGAGTTTTAGTTTAAAGGTAGGCAGCTAGGCTGTGCAGTAAGTAAACCTCGCCCTCGTCCTTAAGAAGCACACTGACTGAAGCTAGTGTCCATGGGTTTTAGCACATCTGTGTCGATAACTAATCAGTATTGATGAGGACCGAGCCAAAGCTGGAAATCCAACAAAGAACTCTCGGGAGAGAACAATTTCCCCAGATATGAGCCCAGAGGTCGGCAAACTACGGGCCACCCTCAGCTCTGAAAGCAAAACTCTGGGATGCCAAGCCAGACTTCAGCCTGTCGTCCAGCCAAGGTCACACTTACTGTAGACATAATCAGGTACTCTTTGGACTCTACAGGCAGCTGATGGATGCAGAAACTTTACAAATCTTCCATCTTCAGACTGAATGTTCAGACTGCCCATAAACATGTGTTGTTCCTTTTTTTTGGTTCAAAGCTGATGTTTCTGATGATTCTTGTAGTTTCTGCTCTTACTGTTTGTCACTTTGGATAAAAGCGTTATGAATGTCTTCTTTGTCGTGGACGTCCACATTAACTATTAACACTTGTCATGGTCAACCCAGATGGTGAACCTTCGAACCTGCTTAGCATCAGCATGTTTGCACTGTTAGCATGCTGACATTAGCATTGAGCTCAAAGCACCATTGTTATCATTATTGCTGCTTTAATGTGTTCAGTACTTTAATATTACATTTAATTTTATATTTAGAAATAAGTGGACCTTGAGTGGATGGATGGACATTTTCGAACCCTCTGACACAAAGGACCATTTTGAGGTGGTTATGGGGCATGGGATGGTACTAAATCTGCCATCCACTGTAAAACAGCCCATTTTAATAAAAGAAGTAATTTAACATAACTTAAACCTCACAAGAATTTGGAGTGACTCATTCACATGAATTTAAACCTAACTCAAAAATGAATTGATGAAGTAATAACTTCATCAATTCAAGTTTTTTTTTTATGTACTTAAATGTGTGGTAAAGTTTAAGTGTTGGTAATATGATTCCAGTTCTTGTTCCATTGACTTATTTTCTTTAAGTTTATATCATCACAAAAGTTTATGACTTTTTAAGTTTAAAAATCATCACATTGTGCCCAAGTAAACTAAAGAATGCCAATTATAATACCAATAATTCTTAATCCTCAAAGCATAAGTAGTCTATGTGCAAGTATTTACAAGTAAAAATAATCTTTATGTTACAGCTTCTCAAATGTGAGAATGTGTTGCTTTTCCTTAACTTAAAGTGAATCGAATATTTTTTTGGTTTTGTACTGTTTGGACTATCACTTCCTGGAAAATGAGCTTCTCTCAGATGAGGGTCAAACATTATCAATAATTCTTTATGTTGATGATTTTGAAATTGCAAACCCTCTAGGAACATCAAAAGAAAATACACAAAGTATGTGCAGTTTATTGGACATTAGCTGACCTGCCAGTAAAGTATCGCTCAGCACTCCACTCTACTCAGCTGGCTCTTTTGTGCAGCTCAAATGATGTACAGCAGCTTGGATATGAAAAGGTTTTTGCGCCTCTCTTGAGTGACCTAAAAACTCTTGAAAAACAGGGTGTTTGCATTGAGACAATTGGTCATTGTCTCAAAGGCACCGTGTCCAGTGTTGCGGCTGATAACCTTGCTGCCCATGTGCTCGCTGGTTTCAGTGAGAGTTCCAGGGCTATATATCTTTGCAGATTTTGTCATGCCACCCAGACAGATATGCACACATCAAATGCAGTCACTGGGTCACTGGTAGTTTTGAGATGAGAACCAAAAATCTGCATGATAACCTCATTCAAGAAATGCAGAACAATAACAGTGAAAAGAAGTACGGTGTAAAACACAGTTGTGACTTCCACCTGACATCCTTCATGACCTGTTTGAAGGTGTGGTTCCTGTCGAGTTGGCACATTCTTTGAAGGGTTTGATTGCAAGGAAGTATTTCACTTTGGAAGAGCTGAATAGGGCAATGCTGTCATTTCCCTTCCAACATTCTGATAAGGTTAACCGCCCTCCCCCGATTCCTCAAAGTTTTGCCACTGGAGGAACAATCGGCAGGAATGGGCATAAGAACCACACTCTGCTTAGATTGCTACCTGTTCTCATTGGCTCCAGAGTCCCTGAAGCATCATGACCTCACCCCATACTCGCGCAGCACCTCCCACAGTATTTCCCGGGGGACCTGGTCATACGCCTTCTCCAGATCTACAAAGCTCATGTAGACTGGATGGGCATACTCCCTAGCCCACTCCAGGATCCTTGTGAGAGTAAAGAGCTGGTCAATTGTTCCATGACTGGGACGAAAACCGCATCGTTCCTCTTCGATCTGAGGTTCGACTATCGGCCGAACCCTCCTTTCCAGCACCTTGGAGTAGACTTTACCAGGGAGGCTGAGAAGTGTGATACCCCTGTAATTGGCACACACTCTCTGGTCCCCCTTTTTGAACAGGGGGAACCACCACCCCAGTCTGCCACTCCTTGGGCACTGTACCTGACTCCCACGCAATGTTAAAGAGACGTGTCGTATAAGACAGCCCCTCCACACCCAGAGCTTTTAGCATTTCTGGGTGGATCTCATCAATCCCCGGGGTTTTGCCACTGTGGAGTTGTTTGACTACCTCAGTGACTTCCTCCAGGGAAAGTGACGAGAAACCCCCATCAGCCTCCAGCTCTGCCTCTACTAGAGAGGGCGTGTCAGTTGGATTTAGGCCTCCTTTAGTCGGACGGCTTCCCTGACCACCGGTGTCCACCACAGTGTTCGAGGATTACCGCCTTTTGATGCACCTAAAACCTTGAGACCACAGCATTCCAATGCGGCTTCAGCAATAGAGGCTTTGAACATTGCCCACTCAATGTACTGCACTATATTCAGTGTCCCCAACCTCCACAGGGATGCCAGAAAAGCTCTGCCAGAGGTTTGAGTTGGAGATCTCACGGACAGGGGCCTCCTCCAGACGTTCCCAGTTCACCCGCACTACCCGTTTGGACTTACCGCATCTGTCCAGAGTCTTCCCACTCCCCTTGAACCAATTCACCACCAGATGGTGATCAGTTGACAACTCTAGCCCTCTCTTCACCCGAGTGTCTGAAACATGGGGCCTCAAATCTGATGACACCATTACAAAATTGATTATCGATCTTCAGCCTAGGCTGCTCTGGTACCATGTACACTTATGAGCATCCTTATGTTCAAACATGGTGTTTGTTATAGACAATCCATGAACAGCACAGAAGTCTAGCAACAAACACCCACTCGGGTTCAGATCAGGGAGGCCGTTCCTCCCGATCACACCTTTCCAGGTATCTCCATTATTGCCCACATGTGAGCTGAAGTCTCCCAGCAGAACTATGGAGTCCCCTACAGGAGCCCCATACAGAACTCTATTCAGGGTCTCTAAGAAGGCCGAATACTCTGAACTGCTGTTTGGTGCATTTGCACAAACAACAGTCAGAGTCCCCCCCCCCCTCTACCCGAAGGCGTAGGGAGGCGACCCTCTCGTTTACCGGAGTAAACTTCAACGTAGCGGCGCTCAGCCTTGTGACTATCCCGACGGTTTAACCACCAGGGGCCCAGGTGATTACAAGGGCCCATGAGAGACAGCAACAATTGCTACATGGGTCGAGATCAGATGCTGTCATCCATTTATTCATACTGTGTTAACATGACGGGTTGCTGTGCTGTTCTTTGATTGCTATTTGTCCTGTGCAGAGGTGGGTAAAGTAGCCAAAGATTTTACTCAAGTAAAAGTACTGTTACTTCAGAATAAAATTACTCAAGTAAAAGTAAAAAAGTAGTCATCCAAATAATTACTTGAGTAAAAGTAAAAAAGTGCTTGGTGAAAAAACTACTCAAGTACTGAGTAACTGTTGAGTAACGTCTGATTTATTTTTTAACTCAAGTGTTCAACCAGACAGACAAAATGCAAAAATAATCATCTTTAGGCAAATTATAGTTCATCCAATAAATAAAATAAATTTAAATTAATTACAAAATAGTGTCAATTACAATAATCCAGTTAAATGCAAGTACTTAAATAAAATACTGTTAAAATATAATAAAATATAAATAAAATAAATAAGCAGAATAAATAAGCAGAAGTAACACAAATTTTCAAACCTTGACACTTATTTTAGGCTCTGTAGGCAGAACTAGAACGAGGCAGCCCATAAACTCTCATAAAGTCTGTGTCTGCATTGCTGACGGTTTCTGACATTTTGTTTTGCTTACGAGCCTCACGACTGTGTAAAGCTGAACCCATCCCGCCGTTGAGATTGAGTATGGTCACGTGGATCGACTGAGACTGCACATCCACGTTTGATTGGTGAAACACAGTCACGTGGTGGAGCCTTTAGCGGAAGTCTCGCTCTCTGTCAAAATAAAACATTAAAACGAGGCATATAACAATGTGTAGAATACCAAAGAGGTGAAAAGAAAAGTAACGAGCTCGTTGTAGCCAAATGTAGCGGAGTAAGAGTACAGTTTCTTCTTCACAAATCTACTCGAGTAAAAGTAAAAAGTATAGTGATTTAAAACTACTCCTAGAAGTATATTTTTTTCAAAAATGTACTCAAGTAAATGTAACGGAGTAAATGTAACTCGTTACTACCCACCTCTGGTCCTGTGACATAACTACGTTACGTTGCAGCTCCATCCCGTTGGTAAGCTGCACCCTCCCTTTGGGTTTGGAAGAGATAAATGAGCTGTATGACGGAGAGCTTTGGTCAGTAAGCTGTTCGAGCTCAGCAGCTTTTGTCTGACGATGGAAGAAGACGAACTCTGCTTTCCTCAGCTCCTCAACGCCTCCTGCAGGAGTCCGAAGCCTCCTCAGTCTGAGGCTGTGCTCCTTTACATCCTGCTGTTCTGCATCTCTTTTCTCACTTCCTCTCTCAACCTGATGGTCATCGTCTCCATCGCCCACTTCAGGTAGAGATAAATCTCTCTGCTTCATCAGCTTTACTGTTCTACTGTAAAACATGTGTGAGCTCAAATAATAAAGTGTCAGTAAGTCTTTTTACATTTACATTTAGTAATTTGGCAGACGCTTTTATCCAAAGCAACTTACATTTGAGGAAAAACATACAAGCATCAACAAAGCATCAAATATAGATCTACAGCTGACAATACATACTAGTAAGAGCTCATAGTTCATATCACATCAATGGGGTTTAAAGCTTGTGTCTTTTTAAACTTGTGAAAAACTGTAGAAATAATTTATAGAACATCTCTGTGTAACCTCATGGTTGATCTAATTTCTGCACACATTATATTTTGATTATCTACAAACTTCAGTTTCTCCTGCAGTTTTTTTCACAGGTTAACAGGAGCTGATAAACGACCACAGACTTTCACATTTAATTGAACCGTATTTGAGCTCATAGCAGCAGCTTCAGCCTCCCTTTTCTTTTGACATACTTTGGTTTAAACTACTCTTACTGCTTTTTATAATATTGCTGATGACACACAGTGATGTGTTGATGGCGATGGATGAAATGATTTGTAGTTTGTAGGGAAAACTGACTGTCAAAATAAATGTGCACTAATGATGTTAACAGTGAGGTTACACAAAGAGGGAGGAAATATAGAAGTGCTTTTGTTTCAAATGTGGATTGTCTGAGTTTTCAAAACTGAAATCAGAGCCAGCATTTGTATTTGTTCCTTCAGTGTGTGATCATCATGTCTAACTTCAGTGTCCCACAGTTTTCTGCTTTGAATCTCTGCTCAGGTTTTCATAGCTGTTGATGTTGTGTAACCTCAATGTTTCTGCACAAATCTTATTATCTTATTCCCCCTAAAACTACAAATTCTTTTTGCATATCAACAAACAGTTTTTCCTGCAGAGTTTTTCACAGGTTTACTGAAGCTGATATTCAACCATTCTTCTTATTAACTCATTGAACCTTATTTGAGCTCATAGCAGTGGCTTCAGCTTCCCTTTAATTCTGAAATACCTTGTTTTTGAACCCTTTTTCCTGCTTTTATTGAAGCTGCTCTTTTTGATAATGCTGATGATGATACCCTCTCCCTGCAGGCAGCTCCACTCCCCCACCAACCTCCTCCTCCTCTCTCTGGCTGTATCAGACTTCTTCTTGGGCCTCTTGGTGATGCCGGTTGAAATCCTTCTGACAGTGAAATGCTGGATCCTGGGTGACCTCATGTGTGCTCTTTATTTTTTCCTACCCATCATCCTCATCTCTGCCTCTGTAGGAAACATGGTGCTCATATCAATCGACCGCTACGTGGCGATTTGTGACCCTCTGCATTACCCGACCAGAATCACTGTCAGAGTAATTACTGTCGGTGTTTGTACGTGTTGGATCTGCTCTGCTTTCTACACCGTTTTCCTTTTATATGAACACCTGAAGCAGCCAGGCAGGTATAATTCCTGTTACGGAGAGTGTAAGGTAAACATTGCAGGAGATGTGGACCTTGTTGTCTCCTTTATTATTCCCATTACTGTCGTCATAGTTCTGTATATGAGAGTGTTTGTCGTGGCGGTGTCTCAGGCTCGTGCGATGCGCGCTCATGTTGCCGCCGTCAAACTCCAGTCAGGGATGCTGACGGCGAAGAAATCTGAGCTGAAGGCAGCCGGGACTCTAGGTGTTCTTGTAGCGGTGTTTCTGATGTGCTATTCTCCTTACTACTGCCTCTCTCTCACAGGCCGCAACCTCTTGATCGGTTCTTCAACTGAGGCCTTCATGAGCTTTGTGATGTATTTTAACTCCTGTCTGAACCCTGTGCTCTATGCCTTCTTCTACCCCTGGTTCAGAAAAGCTGTTAGACTCATTGTCACTCTTCAGATACTGGAGCCGGGCTCCTGTGAGGCCAACGTACTGTAGAGCAGTGGTGCGCAAACTGTTTCTGTCCTGCCCCCCCTTTAGAAGCCAAAAACATTGATGACCACACCTCAGCACAAGTTCTTTAAAGTTTATCACTCATTAACAATGCGGGAGATCGAAATAAACAGGATTCAGGTGAGCAAATTAGCCTTGCCAGCGTCAGAGCACTTTTGTTTATGTCACCACATGAATCATATCCATATAACTTTAGCTCAACATCCACGACCCCTGTGTACAATGACGCAGCTCAGAAAAAGTGCAGTGATTCCACTGAGTCGGAAATGTGCAAATCTCTAAATGACACCATGGATCGGTTTTAGTTTAAAGGTAGGCAGCTAGGCTGTGCAGTAAGTAAACCTCGCCCTCGTCCTTAAGAAGCACACTGACTGAAGCTAGTGTCCATGGGTTTTAGCCTGCTCGTTAGCACGTCCGTCTCCGGTATCGAGGGCGTTGGTTCGAGTCAGGACTGTGCAGTAGTACAACCTCGGGGTGACATTACATTAGCACTACAACAAACACTGAACTCGATGGCAAAGGAGGACAAAAACACTACACGATAAATGCACGGACCTTGAGAACCAGAGCCGGTGACATGACTAATCAGTATTGATGAGGACCGAGCCACAGCTGGAAATCCAACAAAGAACTCCCGGAAGAGAACAATTTTCCCAGATATGAGCCCAGAGGTAACACTTGCCATGGTCAACCCAGATGGTGAACCTTCGAACCTGCTTAGCATCAGCATGTTTGCACTGTTAGCATGCTGACATTAGCATTGAGCTCAAAGCAGTGTGTTCAGTACTTTAATATTACATTTAATTTTATATTTAGAAATAAGTGGACCTTGAGTGGATGGATCAGGGAGACATTTTTGAACCCTCTGACACCAAAGGACCATTTTGAGGTGGTTATGGGGCATGAGGAACCCATCTTAATAAAGAAGTAATTTAACATAACTTAAACCTCACAAGAATTTGGAGGGACACCTTCACATGAATTTAAACTAACTCAAAAATGAAATGATGAAGTAATAACTTATATAGTAAAATACTTTTTCTTTTTTTTTGTGGTAAAGTTTAAGTATTGGTAATATAATTCCAGTTTGTTCTATTGACTTATTTTCTTTAAGGTTATATCATAACCTTAACTTGGAAAAAATGTTCAAAGGACCAAAGAAAAACGTTTCAGATCTCAAACTTACAGCATTCTAATTCTTCCAGTCTATTAGCAGCTTCCCTGAACGTCTGCCTGCTGAGTTTGACATTACTAAACGATGCTTTATGGCGGGGAAAATCCATGTCGATTCGACCGATGCAGTAAAATGCTAACCAACCAATGGGCAGAAGTTGACCCCTTAAGGCACAGCCCCTCCTCATTTGCATAATGAGGCACAAATGCATACAGAAATGTAAAAACGACAGGCAGAAATAAATAGCATTGAAGAAATAAATAGGGTAAAAAAATACAAAGGAAGAATAAAACAGACAAAAATATTATAACATGCACATAAATAAATACTTAAAAAAATAAGTAATTAATAAATAAAGTTGAAGATTATAACGGACAATAAATAAATAAGGTAATTATTACAAAAGTGAATAAATAAAGAAGCTAATTAAAAGAGATATATACATTTATGTCTCACTGTATAATTTAATTTCTACCTACATTTATTTGTTTATTGTATTTTTTGGGGCAATTAATTGTATGCTTATTTATTTATTGAGCATTTATTTATTTCTGTATTTATTTTTAAATATGATAGAGCTGGTCCTCCATATATGTGTAACTATACAAGTAAAAATAATCTTTATGTTACAGCTTCTCAAATGTGAGAATGTGTTGCTTTTCCTTATCTAAAAGTGAATTGAAATTTTTTTTTGGTTTTGTACTGTTTGGTCTATCACTTCCAGGAAAATAAGCTTCTCTCAGATGAGGGTCAAACATTATCAATAATTCTTTATGTTGATGATTTTGAAATTGCAAACCCTCTAGGAACATCAAAAAAAAATACACAAAGTATGTGCAGTTTATTGGACATTAGCTAACCTGCCAGTAAAGTATCGCTCAGCACTCCACTCAGCTGGCTCAACTGGAAACTTTGATGTTTTAGACCTGAAAATAATAATAGTCCTTAGTTCCAGACTTAAACTCCCTGTTTGGGAATTCGGCTCAGTGAACCGTTATTGTGGACATCGCTGTCTTTGAGCATGCAGCGCCGAAAAGGTCCCACAACGCCAAACAGAGAAGACGTGACATGTTCCATTTGTTTGCACACGTTTGTGCGCGACACCGGAATAACGGCGAAGCTCGCAACGACCCCGCTGCTGTGTGTTTCTTGCTGGTGACATTATTTATTTGCTGCAGGACCCCTCTACAGTTTTGTCTTCCACGCGAGGTAATGTTGTTCTGTTATTTTATTAACTTGCTGGTTTGCAAACTGTTTGTCACGCTGTTTGAATTGTAAGGTTACTAAGTTAGCTAATTTGCAGACTTGTTGCAAACATTAGGACTAATGTTAGCTTGCACCAATTCCTGCTTTAGAAGTTCAGAAAAAACTTTACTTGAAAAACTGTTACTTCAATGTTGCTTGCAAACTCGTTCATTGATTCGACATTAAGTTGGCTAAGTAACATTAACGTTAGTTTGTGAACGTTTTATGTTAACAATAGCAAACTATGTTGGCTCGCTAGCTAATATGCCCTTTTTCCTTTCAGTTTGCAAAGTAACGTTAACCTTAAATTAAGGCTATTAAAAGTAATGTTAACTGATGTTACATTAATATAAAAATCGCACAACAAGGAAATGACCTAGCTAACTGTTAAACATTATTTAGAGAGAATGTGCATGCAAATATGTTTACATACAAATATGTATGTACGATTTTACAAGGCAACGTGAACTTTACATGTGAACTAATGCTGACTACGGCTCAACAGTTAGACTGGCCTGGATTTGGCACTTTCAGTCACGTTCTTCACTCTCCGGAATTAACATTAATATATTAAAATACATTGGTGAAAAAATATAACGTTAGTTCAAAGAAAATAGCACGGTCAACAGTTAGGCTACTGCGTACACTTTGACAAACCTGGGCAAACTGTTCCATTTTTCATTGTTAGTAACAGGTATAAATTATGTAGAAATGTAAATTGTGTGTTTTTTCTCTCTTTAAAAATACAGTTATTGAGACATTACAGACTCTATCATGGCCATTATTTCATAATTTCACCTTTACCTTGCCTGTATAACAACGTTGGTTACGTATTGTAACCCCAGATTCTATGAGTATAGGCGCAGCCCTCTAAGGCTATCGCTATTGGGTATACCCTTCCGCGCGCCTGCGCGGCACTGAGAATTTTAGTCTCACGCCCACCCACAGCGTGAGCCTCTCCTACGATCCGCACCTTGTATATATACAACGGTGAGACCTTGCCTTCGGCTCCCAAATGCCTTTTCTTCAGCACTGAGAACCAAGGTCCAGTGAGGCCTTCAACTTAGAGGGCTGCGCCTATACTCATAGAATCTGGGGTTACAATACGTAACCAACGTTCTATTTCGTATAGGCTTCGCCCTCTAAGGCTATCGCTATTGGGTTAGAGGCGAAGCAGGATGAGTCAACGCCTCACTGGCCCATACGGTACCACCAAGCACAACCCACCTGCCCAGAGCCATAATGAACCACCCAGTCACCCGCCGACAGCGGCATTGGTGTCGGCGTGCGCACGAGCACCAATGGCGCGACATGGGAGGCCGAGGGCTGACCCATGCATAACGGGAAACCGAGCGGGGGACCTGCAGCTGTGCAGACGCAGGCGGGTCGCGACAGCAACCACGTCAGCTGCGCCCAAGGCCGGGTCACGTAAGCAGCAGCCGCCCTCCCCACACCGTCCGGTGGGAGAGGATGCACCGCACACCTACAAGGACAATCACTCAGCCAAAACACTCAGTACTGAGTGAGTCAGAGAGAGACGGGAGACATCCCGCAGGTAGAAACGGACGACAGAGCACGGGGACAACCAGGAGGCCGCCGTGCAGATGTCGTCCACTGTCATCCCACCGTGCAACGCCACTGAGGAGGAAACGCTCTTTGTGGAGTGCGCCCTGATGCTCTCCGGGGGAGACTCCCCGGCAGACATGTAAGCCTGGGAATGGCATCACACAGCCAGTGAGACAATTACTGCGCCGACAGGGGAAGCCCCTTGGACCGTTCCCTGTAGTGCACAAACAGCTGCTGTGAACGGTGCCAGGCGGCCGTGTGCCACGTAGCAGGACAGCGCTCGCACCGGGCAGAGGAGGTGGGACGTGGCGTCCCCCGCCGACCCATGGGGGGGAGGAAAAAAACTTGAGAGGGTGATGACCCGCGACCGAAAAGAGCTCATAATGCTTTTAGGCATGAACGCCAGGTTAGGGCGCAGGGTAGTTGAGCTGCCGTGGCCCTGAATCCTGAGGTACGACGGAGCCACAGAGAGGGCAGCCAGACCGCTGACCCTCTTGGCCGAGGTTAGAGCGAGGAGCAGGGCGACCTAAGCCGAAAGGAACCTCAGTTCCGCCGTCTCCAAGGGCTCAAAGCGGGCTAGAATTAGCGCACGTAAAACCAGCGGCAAGTCTGTGGGGCAGCGGGCCGTGTCACAGGCCGGCACCTTCGCACTCCCCCAAAGAAGCGTTTCACCAGGGGTTGGGGGAATACAGTCCTGTCCCCAAAACCCTCGTGACAGGACGAAATGGCGGCAGTGTAGGTTTTAACCGCACTGAACGCCAGCCCCCTGTCCATGAGCAGCTGCAGGAACGAAAGCGCCGCCTGCAGCGGGCAGGAGACCAGGTCCGGCCCCTGATCCAGACACCAGCGCTGGAAAAGCCGACCACTTAGAGGAGTAGGAAGACTGAGTGGAGGCGAGAACCGGGAGAGACCTAAGTTCTCCAGGGAGGCTGGCCGAGGAGCGGGTAACTCCTGATCACAACCCCCGCCTGAGAGAGAGCGTCCCCCTTCCAGGGACGTTTCCTGTCCCGACAACAGCCGCTGGAGGCAGGGAAACCAGGACGCGCTGGTGCGCTCTGGAGCAACCAGAATCACCGCCAAGCACGAAAAACTGCAGGCGGTCCAGAAGGCGTGGGATCAGCCGCACCGGTGGGAAGGCATACAGCAGCGTGGGGGGCCAAAGGGGATGAGCAAAGGCGTCCACTCCCAAATGGGGACGTCCCGCAGGCTCAGTGAAAACCACAGGGCACACTGAGCATTCTCCCTGTTGGCGAACAGGTCCACTTCCGCCTTGCCGAACCACAGCCAGATCTGGGCCACCAGATCGGTACTGAGACGCCACTCGTCTGGGCGAGGGCCTCCCCTCGACATAATGTCCGCGCCTATGTTCAACACGCCAGGGATGTACGCCTATCTGATCGAGAGCAGGTGAGTGCGCGCCCACAGGAGCAGCCGCCTGGCCAAACCCAGTAGCTGCGCTGAGCGCACCCCGCCCTGGCGGTTATGTAGGCCGCCACGGCCCTGTTGTCGGTGCGGACCAACACATGCTGGTCCCGCAGCAGAGGAGAAAAATTACGGATCACCTTCCACACCGTGAGAAGCTCCAGCGCGTGTATGTGGAGAAGTCTGCGGCCCTGCCACAGACCGCCCACCACCTGAGAGAGGCATGTCCCGCCCCAGCCTGTCAGGGAGGCGTCTGTAAAGACCGAGATGTGGGACGTGACCCTGCCCAGGGGGACCCGACCGAGAGAGAGGGGGTCCCGCCAGTAGGCCAGATCCGGGGCCACAGACCGGGAACGGAGACGCTGGCGTCGTCTCTGCGCCACCGGGTCTACATGCAGGCGGATGAACCACCGCTGCAGCCTCCTCATGTGGAGAAGCCCCAGGGGACCACCACGTGAGCCGCCGACATGAGGCCCAGGAGCCTCATGACCGACAGAGCCGCCACCGTCGCTCCCGGGACATCATGGCGGAGCAGCTCCATCAGAGCACCCACCCTCTCCTGAGAGAGCCGCGCTCTCTGGAGGGAGGAGTCCAGTACCACGCCAAGGTAGGTGAGTCTCTGGGAGGGGAGGTGGGCACTCTTCTCCCAGTTCACCGTGGAAGCCCAGGTAAGACAAGTGCGCGACTAGCTGGGCCGTTTGCACCGCTGCCTCGTCCTGGGACGGCGCCAGCAGCAGCAGGTCGCTTCTTTTCCAAGTAAAAGGGACCCTGATGCCAGACCGCCGCACCGGCTCCAGGGCCGTCTCAACGCACTTGGAAAAAGTGCGCGGGGCCAGGGAGTAACTGAAGGGCAGGCGGTTGTAGCCTATTAGAACTGAGCGCCCTGGAATGAAAAACGCAGAAACTTCCTGTGTCCGGGAATGACGGGCACATGAAAGTACGCGTCCTTCAGGTCGATGGAGGAGAGCCAATCCCCCTGGCGCACACTCCAACACCTGCTTCACTGTTTACATGCGAAAAGGTCTCACCATAATCGCTTCTGTTGAACAGTGACAGATCCAGGATGGGCCTCACACCGCCCGCCTTCTTCCTGACCAGGAAGTAGCGGGAGTAAAACCCTGATCCTCCTTCCCGGAAGGAACCCTGGAAATGGCCTGTTTTTCCAGGAGCTCCTGGAGCTCCGCTTGGAGAGCGGTGTACTGAGCCGGAATGAGAGCATCGCCTCTACAATCCGGTGAAAAGGGGAGGGGGGGCAAACTGCAGCCTGTGACCCCGGGCGGATCAGGCTGTCCGTCCATTTTTCCATCAGGCAGGAAGCAAGCCACTCTGAGTAGCTCTGTGAGTGGTTGGACCTGCTGATGAGGCGCCCTGGTGGCCCTGAAGGAAGCCACTCTGCTGCCCCTTGCCGCCGCCACAATTGTGGGGCAGCAACCTCCTTGTTCCACTGAACAGGAGAGTTAGCACCAGGCAGGGCAAAGGGGAGGCTCGTGGGCCAACACACGCAGCCAGTCAGGGGAGTGCCTCCCCGCGCTGCTTGCATGTGCGAAGTCAATGTGACGGCAAGGCACGGCCACTGGGGAGGCGAGCCAGTACTCGCTCCACCAAGGCCCTCCAGCGCCCGCTGCCTGGGGCGCAGGGGGCACGGGCCACATCGCGGAGAGACCTTCACACACAGTCAGAGGGGTCTGTTGGGTGTCCTCCCGTGTGTGGCGGGAGGGACCACACGAGGCAGCATAGTTGCCTTCGTGGGTCCCTTTCCGTACCGCATCCCCGGTGGGGGGAGGGAGGCAGAGGCAGACACAGTCGCGGGGCACGAGGTGGGGCAGCCACAACCGTAAGCCTGTAACCATGCCGCTCCCCCGATTGAGGGGGCAGGGATAGGCAACAGAGGAATAGTCTGCCTGCGACATCGGAGCCAAGCTGCATGAGGCCACACGGCCAGCTGCAGCCGGTCCACACAGTGTGACGGCAGCCGCTGACTTCGTAAGACAGTGGCGGGCCGAGGAGGAAATATCTGCTTGTGGCATTGGAGCCAGACTGCATGAAAGCCACCTGGCCAGCTGCAGCCTGTCTGTGTTATGCCACTCCCTTGGGGGGGCTCATCGCCATGCTGCTCGACCGGCAAGGGAAGAGGGCAGGAAGGCCTAC
This sequence comes from Lepomis macrochirus, assembly GCA_024633595.2. Classification (NCBI taxonomy): domain Eukaryota; kingdom Metazoa; phylum Chordata; class Actinopteri; order Centrarchiformes; family Centrarchidae; genus Lepomis; species Lepomis macrochirus. The sequence goes on from JALXJV020000016.1 coordinate 1,875,486, forward strand.
ATGTGGGCTCAGGCCAGCCACCTGACCATGTCAGGGAGGGGGGCAAGAGGAGGGAGGATGTGCAGCGTCGCAGCAAGCCCAGGCTGCTTGTTAGCCGTTTGGCTAACACACAGCTGGCTCACACAATGTGTGGAAGTGAGAGACAGCAGCTTCTTCATAATGTCAAGAGCAGCTGTCTGTAATGTGCAACACTAGGTCATGCAATTGACAAAAACACAATTCTCCCCAGCGCTACTATCGCCTGCCGTGGGTAACGTGGTTAGCACACACTTGATGGCGTACAGGGCGCATGTGCAGTGCACAACACAGCCTGTCACACACCTCTGGATGCAGGAAGAGGGACAGCGGCGGTGATGCCGTGGTCACGCACAAGACCGCAGCCGTGCTCTGCCGGGGAGGGGGGCGTGCGTAATGTGTGGAGCAGCGATAGGATAACACTGCACGCAGGGGGGTGTGTAGTGCTATCCTATCTGCATGAAGCGTAATGACTGCTTCGAGGGCTCATTTGACACAGTCTGGCTTCTGTGAACCAAGGGGGGACCCCTGGAAGCACAGAAGGACCGTGCCATTGATGCCGTGAATATGCATTTCCTCGCCGTCGGACACTGCCGGGGGAACGTGCATAATGTCAACAGCATCACACACTGCACGGCAGATTTCTTCATGAGAAAATATCTGTACAGAGTGTGTATATGAAGCGAATGTCCGCTGTCGTGGGCTAACACCGTTCTGTGGGGAGGGGTGTGTGAAGGGACCTCTGATTGTAAACAGAGTGTGCTGCTTGTTGCTTGAGCTTCAAGCTACACATTAGCCACGTGGCTAACGGCAGCGGGCTCACACAGTGTGCGAAATCAGTGCTTGGTGTGGCTGGTTCGACTGAGACCGGCACAGACAGCATTTGTTCAACAACGTCCACAAAGGGGCAACAAGATTCCACACAGCTTTTCTCGACCCATAGCTTACCAGTGATTCGCTCTGGCTGACGAGGGTCGGCCAGCAGCAATAAAACCGGTGGCTAGATGTCATTAGCCGCAGCTAATGTAGAGCAACGTGGGCACACGGGTCGTCCTGGTCGGCTGATCCAGGCAGACCGCATGTGAGCGTCACGTTAGCCGTTCGTTAACATAACGTTCGTTAGCATAACATACCTCACCGCGGCAAGCTAGTCGCGTCGAGGCCGGCGTCATCGGAGGTCTGAACGGGAAGCTGAGGAGCCGCCGAGACCCGTGAATGGCAAGAGCGGAGCAATCCACCTCCCGCTCTTCCGCCAACAGCAGATCGAGGGCTTCGTCCAGAGAGCGGGTGGACCGCCACACCTCCTCGTACTGAACGGCAAGCTATTCGCCCGGCGCCGCCACTCTTCGGGGAAAAAGGCGAAGAACGGGCAGTGCGACACGAAAGTGAGCGCTCGGCCGGCGCTCCAGTCCGGGGCACGCCTCGCAGCGGGGACCGATGTAGCCCGTGCTCCTCGCTCCGTTCTGACCGGCTTGCTGGAAGACATCGTTCTAGTTTTCCGGCTGGAAAATCTTTTGCTCTTTAGACAAATCTTCTGCTCTTTAGACTACAGCTCAGTGCTGAAGAAAAATGGGAGCCGAAGGCAAGGTCTCACCGTTGTATATATACAAGGTGCGGACGTAGGAGAGGCCCACGCTGTGGGTGGGCGTAGACTAAAATTCTCAGTGCCGCGCAGGCTCGCGGAAGGGGTATACCCAATAGCGATAGCCTTAGAGGGCGAAGCCTATACGAAATAGAACTGAATGTGTACATTTAGCACTTATAACTCATTCAAGGTACATTTGTGAAGAGCACATTGAGTGAGAGTTTCAGGGCTACTTATTTTTGCAGATTTTGTCTTGCCACCCAGACAGATATGCACACATCAAATGCAGTCACTGGTAGTTTTGTGATGAGAACCAAAAATGTGCATGATAACCTCGTTCAAGAAATGCAGAACAATGACAGTGGTGTAAAACACGTGTTTGTGTTCTCTCTGATCATCTCTTATTTCCATCCTATCACAGGATTTCCACCTGTCATCCTTCATGTCCTGTTTGAAGGTGTGGATCCTGTCGAGTTGGCATATTCTTTGAAGGGTTTGAAGTATTTGGAAGAGCTGAATAGGGCAATATTGTCATTTCCCTTCCAACATTCTGATAAGGTTAACCGGCCTCACCCGATTCCTCAAAGTTTTGCCACTCTAGGAACAATCGGCAGGAATGGGCATGAGAACCACACTCTGCTTAGATTGCTACCTGTTGTCATTGGCTCCACAGTCCCTGAAGGGGTAAAATTCTGGACGGTGCTAACGGAATTAAAGATGTAGTTGAGCTTGCCATGTGTCATACTTTCACAGATGATACCATTCAGTACATGGCCTGTAGGATTTCAGATCACAGGCAGCTGCTTCAGGAAGTATTCCCCAACTTATGATTACGGCCAAAGCATCATTACATTGAGCATTATCCTCATCACATAAAGTGCTTTGGTCCTCTGGTGCATCTTTGGACAATGAGATTTGAGGGGAAATACAAAGTCATCAAGGCAGTTGCTCGTGGCACACTACATAAGTACAAAAATGTGTTGAGACTTTGGCAGAGAGACAATAAAACATCCATCCATCCATCCATATTCATCCGCTTATCTGGGGTCAGGTCGCTGGGGCAGCAGCTCCAGCAGGGGACCCCAAACTTCTCTTTCCCGAGCCACATTAACCAGCTCTGACTGGGGGATCCCGAGGAGTGCCCAACCCAGTGTGGAGATATAATCTCTCCACCTAGTCCTGGGTCTTCCCCGAGGCCTCCTCTCAGCTGGACGTGCCTGGGAGACCTCCCTAGGGAGACGTTTCAATGCAAAGGAGCAGCAACTCTTCTCTGAGCTCCTCACGGATGGCCAAGCTTCTCACCTTATCTCTAAAGGAGACACCAGCCACCCGCCTGAGGAAACCCATTTTGGCCGCTTGTACCCGTCATCTTGTTCTTTCGGTCATGACCCAGCCTTCATGACCATAGGTGAGGATAGGAACGAAAACTGAGCGGTAGATTGAGAAGTCAACAGGGTCCCATCCTTAGTGTACACAGCAGTTCCCCGCTTCCCCCTCCTGAGATGGCGGACAGTTCTCCAGAAGCACTTTGGTGCTGACCGAAAGTCCCTTTCCATATCTTCTCCGATCTTCTCCCACACTCGCTGCTTTGCATCTGCCACAGCAGGGCTGTGGGCCCGTCGGTACCCTGCAACCGCCTCCGGAGTCCTCCGAGACAACTAATCCCGGAAGGCCTCCTTCTTCAGTCGGACGCCTTTCCTGACCACCGGTGTCCACCACAGTGTTCGAGGGTTACCGCCCCTTGAGGCACCTAAGACCTTGAGACCACAGCTTTCCGCTGCAGCTTCAGCAATAGAGGCTTTGAACATTGCCCACTCATGTTCAATGTCCCCAACCTCCACAGGGATGCCAGAAAAGCTCTGCCGGAGGTTTGAGTTGAAGATCTCATGGACAGGGGCCTCCTCCAGACGTTCCCAGTTCACCCGCACTACCTGGCTTACCAGGTCGGTCCAGAGTCTTCCCCCACCCCGTGACCCAACTCAGGGACACTCGGATGAACTCCGAGTGTCCAAAGCATGCGGCCTCAAATCAGATGAAACGATTACAAAATCGATTATCGATCTTTGGCCTAGGCTGCTCTGGTACCATGTACAATTATGAGCATCCTTATGCTCAAACATTGTGTTCGTTATAGACAATCCATGACTAGCATACAAGTCTAACAACAACACCCACTCAGGTTCAGATCAGGGAGGCCGTTCCTCCCGATCACGCCTTTCCAGGTATCTTCATCATTGCCCACATGTGAGTTGAAGTCTCCCAGCAGAACTGTGGAGTCCCCACCTGGAGCCCCATATAGAACTCCATTCAGGGTCTCCAAGAAGGCCGAGTGCTCTGAACTGCTGTTTGGTGCATATACACAAACAACAGTCAGAGTCCTCCCCCCCACTACCCAAAGGCTTAGGGAGGCGACCCTCTTGTTCACCAGAGTAAACTCAACGAAGCAGCGCTCTGCGAGGAACTTGTGAGTATCCCCACACCCGCCTGGCGCCTCACACCTTGAGCAACTCCAGAGAAGAATAGTGTCCATCCTCTATCAAGGAGTACGGTCCAGAACCGAGACTGGGCGTGGAGGTCAGCCCCACCAGATCTAACTGGTAGCGTTCCATCTCCCGCAGAAGTCCCGGCTCCTTCCCCCACAGAGAGGTGACGTTCCACGTCCCCAGACCCAGCCTCTGCCACCCGGTCTGGTCTGTCTAGGCCCCTGACCTTCACTGCCACCCATGTTGTTCAGGTTCAAGACCCAGAATTTGACAATGATAGAGATGTGAACGATGCGAGTTGATTTAAAAAAACTTGTGCAGCTCTACAGTGAATTCCACAGGATCACCAATGAAAATCTACCATATTCCATCTTTGCTGCACTTGACATGTACACCTCAGCTTTTAAAGCTCTACAAAAAGAGGAAGACTGGAAGTTTTGGTGAGATGATGGAAGATGTTTTGATGGCATACAAGGAACAGGTACAAGTATTTCATTACTGCATTACATTGTTGTTGAATGTGAACAGAACTGCAGACCCTAACACGCATACCTTGTCTTTGTTTGTGCAACAGGACAAGAACAACATCACAGCAGCTGGAAGAGCAGCCCTGGCCGGCCTACCGCTGTACTTAAAGGAGGATTCATCAGAGGTCTTCAAAACCTGCAAGGTATTTTCTCCTTTTCCTGTTTTCATAGCTCAATACCTTCATCTAAAAATTAGAAACCGCCTTCTGCTGCGTTGTGTACCCTGTTGGCTGCCTTCAGAGAAATTCTCAGCATTACTTAATTTTTGCTGTGTACTGCGACACAGTCGAGCCAACAGAGACACAAGAAGACAAGACCCCTCCAGTGGCAGAAGGTCGTCGTAGGAGGCTAGGGATCTTTGAAGGCAGAGCAGGGCTGAGGACCACGGACTGAGCTGCTGGGCTGAGGACCACGGTATGAGCTGCTGGGCTGGTGTCCACCGGCGAGACCACTGGGCTGGTGTCCACCGTCGAGACCACTGGGCTGAGGTCCAAGGACTGAGCACAGGAGGCAGGAGTTGGCTGGACCTCCGGCGGGACTGGTACCGATTGGACCACCAACAGTGAACAGGAGTCAGCTGGACCCTTAGCTTGACAGCCCACCGACAGAGGATCGGGAAGTTGATCGGACCATCAGCAGAGCTGGTGCCAGTCAGACAACCGACGGGGCGCGAGGAACAGGATTCGGCTGGACCACCGGCGGGACTGGTACCAGTTGGACCACCGACGGAGGATCAAGAACAGGAGTCGATCGGACCACCGGTAGAGCTGGTGTTGGTCGGACCACCAATGAGGGAACAGGAGTCGATCGGACCACCAACGGAGCAGGTGCCGGTCAGACCACCGACGGGGCATGAGGAAGATGGCGAGGCAACTTCCCACAAAAGAGGGCTGGTCGTCAGGGGTTGGAGTCAGCCGAGACGGGCTGGCTGGGTTGTGGGCCGGTGTTTTTGCTCCTCGTCGGCGGGATCCACGTTGCCCTCCAGCTGACCTTATTGGAGGTGGATCAGACGTGGAACCAGGGGGGAAACTATCCTCCAGGCTTGTAGGCAGCAGACTGGCTAACCGTGCTTCTTCTGACTCCCTGGCCTTCATGGCAAAGAAGGCCAGGACAGTCATAGTCCCAGAGCCTTTGTTAGGGGGTTCAGGCAAGGAGACAGGCAGGCCAGGCGGGTGGCTAGCCGCTGGAGCGCTAGCCGGCCAGGAAACAGGCAGAGGGCTAGCCCCCAAAGCACTAGCAGGCCGGGAAACAGCCAAGTTGCTAGCCCCTGGAACGCTAGCTGGCCACTTAAATAATACTGTAGTCTCAATTTGTGATAACATATTAGTAGTGAAACACCACATTGCTGAAACAGGGTACCCATGGGGTCTAAAAAGTATATATTCCAAAAATAAGGCCTTAAAAGTATTAAATGTCATTACTTAAGTATTAAATTTCGTTTACCAAGATCTTAAATTTGTTCTTGTCCTTTCGTAGGATTAAAAAATGCCGTAACGTCATAAATAAAGACTTTTTATGTGTGTAACTTTATAATTTACTCCGTTTGGTGTGACTGATGTTATACGGCAGTAACGGTAACGTTCCTGTTTACGTCAGTGTTCAGCTTTATGCTCTGGACTGTGGAGTGTTCGCGGTGCACGACCTCTGGCACCCAGCTCTGGGAGAATCAGTCAGTTTGGAAAGAAAACAAAACGTCTGACGGGCTGCTAACAAGCTAACGCTAGCTCTTTGCCTGAGAATGGGAAAGTGCCGGTTGAGGCCGAGGACGGTGGCGCTCACACTATGGCGAACGCTAATGGAACAGTGGAGCTGGAAGACCCATCTGAAGGGTACTGGTCTTTGAATGTTACAACAGCAATGGAGAGACAGGTGTGTATGAGATGAGGACGGGTCTGTTTGTCAGCGTTGCGCCGTTGTTGTAGGCTAACATTATGTGAATGGAAACATTAAAGTAACGCACATTAAACTTACATCACCCAGATGCACCGATCACGGGAACGAGGGGAAAACAAACCGGAGCACGACTCCTTATCCCCGCTCCTTTCAAGCGAAATTATATAATACTATATTTCAAGCAGCTTTTAGCTGCTTTAGAAAAACAGAACAGGATGAATAATCACATTATTTTACATGACCTTATCTAGCCAAGGTGTAACTAACTGCTAACAACTCATACAGTACAACTTAGTGCACAAATATTGGATTCATTTCATAGGTGTCATTTACACTGTGGACACTGGGGACATGTCTCCATCACTTTGTTTAAAGCATTTGTTAAATTTGTTCTGAAAAATTGCTTGCAACAAGAAATGTTAAAAAAATAAAACTTGAAAGGTTTTTTTGCACAATAAGAAAACATACAATGCAATTTAAAGATAGAAGAAACAAATGTGCATTGTTCAAGAAAAGTTTAAGCTAAAAAAAATCTGACTCTCTTTATTTAAATAAAGACAATTCTACTATAAATTGGTGCAGAAAATGTTTCCAGAATGCAGAAAATTAAGTGTTTAGTGCTGAAAATGTTCTAGAGGACCCCCATTTAAATATATTTTGGCATTGAATATTTCATCAAATAGTTTAAATACATTCTTGAACCCTAATCTGAACCCTTATGTCCACCACTTTTCAACACAAAGTGACGCTCTTGATTCATTTTATCTTATCAAAGTACTAACATACACCAAGCTATAGTGTGTTAAACATGAATGTATTAAAATAAAATGTTTTGTTAAATTCACATAACTTTGTAAATAATTTTCTCGGGCTTAAAATGTATGTATTTATTTATTTAATCAGTTTAATTTAGCAGGGACAGTGCACATTAATAAGTATAGATGCAAATGCACTAGTGTTGTGTTGTTCAAAGAACGTTTCGTGCGTTTGACCTAATCGTGTGTATGACTCGGGAGGAATGGGTTGTCTCAGTGAGTAATTTGTTCATTTTCACTCATGCGTGAAGGATCTCGGACTCTTACGTTCACTCGTTACACAGCAGCTGCATGGTCTCCGTCAGCACAGGAAACACAACTGATTAGTTCACGGCTCATAGCAACATAGAGTGACTGCCGGCGCAGAAGAATGAGAGGCAGGTCGGCTGTCAGCTAACAGTCACTGGACTGACATTATACAGCTATTTTGTTAATGCCGTGACATTTAATAAAGCATAACATTATTACAGCGAGTGATGTTGTGCTAAGTTATAGTTTTAACAGCCGCACCGTAACTTTAGTCCTGCTAGTGTTTACAGCTAATGAGATGTTGTTCTGGGTCCGCTCCACGTCAGAGCCCTGACAGGGTTCTACCAGGAGCTGAATTACCGCTGAGGTTGTCTCCTCTCCAAAACAAACCAGACCAGGTCATTAAAACATTAAAACACAGCCACGTAGCAACGTTAGCGTTAGCCCTGTGGTGTGTTACAGCTAACAACTGGTCCAGGTCCACCAGAGAACGCAACTAACTTTTCCTTTTTATTTACAAACAGAGCCGTGCTGTTGTTTCACAGCTCCTGACTGGTGAACAGCCTGCAGTGTTTGAGAGCGATGTGTTAATATTTCTTTGTTCCTCTCTCTGTGCTGGAGTTCTTTAAGAACTTGGTGGCTTGATCCAGATTATTATTAAATTGGTTAAATTTTAATAAGAGTGTGTTTATTCATATAGTGTATTAAGCTTATTACTTCTGTATATTTACTGCAAATCTGATATTAATATTTTACTCATGGATAGGGACGTTAGGCTGCTGTATGAATGAGCATGTTAGAGATAAAGATTAATTAATTATATACATAAGCCTTTATATGGTTGGTCTGGTTGTGTACTCAGGAAAGAAAATAGAAGGATTTAGCTGGAGTAGTGGCATATAGACAACATATTTCTGTGGTTTTTACATGGTTTGAATTTGGTTGTGGGCCCAGGCGGGTTTATATAATGATGATAGAGAGGGATCAAGAGGTGAATTTATGCTTTATACTTTGTATACCTTTCTATACCTTCTGTGTTTGAGAACACCAGCCTAGTTCAAATGAACGAAATGAACGAAATGACACAAAAAAGATTAGTTCCTTTTAATGAACGAGATTTGAATGAACGAGTCTGTCAAAAGTTTCGGACTTTCCATCACTAAAATACAATAGAGTTAGCCAAAAGACTATTTTTAATCTCTAGTCCCTGGACAGTTGTTACATAGTCAACCTATAAAACTTAAGAAAAACAATTATGAAATTCATTTAACAATCTTTTAAAATGAAGTTAAGTATTATGAATGCATGCATTAAAATGCACTAGAAGGAACACAGACATTATACTAAAATGCTTTTTCATGGACTGCACATACAACAACAACAAAAAAATAAAATAAATAAAAAATGCAACATACAACCTAGCTCATAATGAGGACATACATAGACAATGACTGAAAGGTGTAGAGTACGAACATAGCAGCATGTACACTATACATTAAACTAGCCCAGAAGAAAATAAATACATTAAACACAGTCACAGATAACAGATATGCATACAGCTGTAAAAAGGCAGACTTACAGTAAGAATGCCACCAGTAACAACACACAGCCTGAAGCCAGCAACATGCAATTTCTGTTTCAGTGTTGACAGAGCTGAGTCCTGATTAACCATTTCTTTAAATGGATTTTAATTGAGCTGCATGGATCTTGCTGACCCTCTTGTGCAATGAGATGCAGTTGTTCTTGTAGTAACAAACTGACTGAGTGGGGCAGAAGTCAGTCCTTGTATAATCTTGGACATGAGACAAACATTTACATATGTAATCAGATTTTTCCAGCTCAACAAGTTGTATTTTGCTGATATTGGGCAATGATGAAAACGTACTGATTTTTTTGTCCAGAACGTTAAGTGTTTATTTATACAGTGGATCACACAGACTGTTATTACATACATGACTGTGTCTAAAAGCCAGTTACCATCCCTGGCAGTTACATCTAAATAAATATGGTTTCCTGTTTTAGATCAAACTATTTACAGATGATGTGTGTGTATTTATAAAAGTATTCACATGTGTGTACGTATGTGGGGTGATAGTTTTGGGCACTAAAGTCATTGTTTTTAAGGTGTGTGTGCACGTGTCATGTTGTCTTTTTTGGTCGACATGCTGCAACACACTAACTGAGCGCCCCCACTCCCCAGGCAGCAACCCCATGTGAAGACCACAGCCACCAAACAAACAACATTTGCTCTGCCAAACAAATAAATGTGAATGGAATTCTAGATTTCTTTCCAAAGTGAGAACAAAGTGTCTCTGATAAAGGAAGGTCTGCTGCTTTCTCTCTTCAGACCCGTGCAGTGGAAGAGAAACAACAACATACAAATATTCAACAAACATTTGGAGCTCAGACAAGTTTCCATTTTCATGCAGAGAAACAAAAGTCATCCTGAGCAGTGATAGCCTCCATGGCTAAACAGACACAGGAAGGAGCTCCAACATTTCCACAGCAGCTGATGAGAAGACGTCAAAGTACCGCCCACAGGGTTTGATTGACAGCTGAAGAAATGCCCCAACAATCAGCTCTCAGCAACAAACATGAAGACAAAAGAAGATTAAAACACAGAGTTTAACCCACTGTCCCTGAGAGGACGTCTGACTATTTGACTTTACAGAACTCAGCAGAGACTCTAGGAGAAAAATAAAGTCCAGCATAGAGAGGCTGAGTGAATGTGGTCTGGACTCTGTGGAGGAGAGTCATGGTTTCAGAGATGCTGTAGAAGGACAGAACACCTGCTCTGTGATCCAGGTACACTCCTACTCTGGAGGACTGAGGACCTGAGACGGGAGTTCGGACTTTGTTGTACCAAAAGTAATAACTCTTTGTGTCACTATATAACGCCCAAGATTTGTCACTGTATCCAAATCTACATTCAAGTGAGCTCCCTGCTCTGCTGATATTCTTGTATGCGACTGCTATAAAAACTCCTCTCCCTACCCACTCCACCTCCCAGTAACAACGTCCAGTCAGACTCTCTCTACTCAGGACCTGAGGCCAAAAATTGAATCTGTCTGGGTGACTAGAATAAGACTGATGTTGACTCATAAATGTTGCTTTTCTGTTCCTCTCAGATAATAACAGCCATGTGTGTGCTGTGTTTGGATCCAGTGTTTCATCACATGAATATTTTAAGAATCCAGCTCTGGTCTGGGGCTCTGGTCCTGGTTCTGACAGTAAAACATCCACTTCAGTCACTGTCTTTAAGACGTTTGTCCATGTCTCTGTCAGAACGTCCTGTAGTTTGTCTCTGCCGTCTGACACAGCCGCTGTCACGTCCTCAAAGTAGCGCAGAGGACGGATGTTGATGCTGGATGAGTCTGTAGATTCACTGAGTGCTGACAGTGAGGGGTAGTTGTGTAGAAACTGGGTGTGATCCTCTGTGTGTGAGAGCTGCTTCAGCTCAGCGTCTTTCCTCTTCAGCTCAGTGATCTCCTGCTCCAGCTTCTCCTGAAGCTCTTTGACTCGACTCACTTCAGTGTCCTGCTGGGATCTGAGCTGCCGCTTCACATCAGACCTTCTTTTCTCCATCAGACCGGATCAGCTCAGTGAAGATCTTCTCGCTGTCCTCCACTGCTTTATCAGCAGAGCCATTGATAGCCTCCACCTCCTGCTGAAGCAGCTTCACATCTTTCTCTCTGTCCTGGATTCTCTGCTGGATGTTTTGTCGACTCACCTCGAGCTCTCTCTGCCTCTCAGTCCTTTCTGCTGCAGCTGAGACTGTGTCGTGGCCTTTATGTTCATCCACAGAGCAGAGATAACAGATACTCTGCTGATCAGTACGGCAGAACATCTTCATCACCTCATCGTGACGAGAGCAGATGTTCTCCTGGAGCTTCTTGGAGGGCTCCGCCAGCTTGTGTTTCTTTAATGGAGCAGCATCATAATGAGGCTGCAGGTGTTTCTCACAGTAAGAGGCCAGACAGACCAGACAGGACTTGAGGGCTTTCAGTTTTCTCCCAGTGCAGACATCACAGGCCACATCTTCAGGTCCAGCATAGCAGTGATCAGCAGGAGCAGCTTGGAGTCCAGTCTTCTTCAGTTCCTCCACTAAAACTGCTAACATGGTGTTTTTCAGCAGGACAGGCCTCGGTGTGAAGGTCTGCCTACACTGAGGGCAGCTGGGGATTTTCTTCTCCTCCTCTTCATCCCAGTGTGTTTTAATACAGTTCATGCAGTAGCTGTGTCCACAGGGAATAGTCACCGGATCCTTCAGTAGATCCAGACAGATGGAACAAGAGAAGGTTTCCCGGTCCAGCTGAACTCCTTTCTGCGCCATTTCACCTCTCAGTGGCAACGACTGTCCGAGTTTCACTTCCTCAGAAGTGAAACTGTCTGAGCTCTGATCTGAACAGCATGTGTTTCTGCAGTG